>CM077149.1:49021885-49311418 GCA_039583875.1 Platanthera guangdongensis
ATGATCTACTCGAGTAGTTAAGCATGCTTACTCGAGTATACGACAGTCTACTCGAGTACTTTGACTTAGCTACATGAGAGATAGAATGAGTTACTCGAGTATAAGGCTTTCTGACTCGAGTAAAATACAACTAATCTACTCGAGTAGTTATCGATCTACTCGAGTAAATGACTTGGAAAAATTCTTGATGTTGGAAAAAAAAATCTTTCTTCTTAAGTAGTCAACTTCCAACTTTCTTCACATAGTCCAAGGGCTTGTAAATGAAGTGTATCCCAATAGAGAGGCTACACATGGGTCAACACCTTGGATCACACAATGAGGGATTACATTGTGTGGTCCTGTGTTTGGTGACCCATTGTAGACTGACATTGGTCTACACTTCTCATTGGAGTCCTGCAAGCACATAACTAAAACCAAGCATCAAATACAACCTAATTCATCTTAGTTCCAGGGTGACTTCATCAAATCTGGGTTAATGTGTATATGATCCCCAACACAGTGCAACAAGTAAGGGTTTGGGAAATCTGATAGTAACCAATAATAGTAAGTGCCTTGCGAAATGGAGCTTTGGGCGTAATCCCATTATAGTTCCTAGTGCCTTCGAGAGCCCTTCACGGGGAATACCTTGGCCAGTCCTGAGCTAACCTAAATAGTAAGAATAAAACATTTCAAGAGCAACTAGTATAACTAGGGTTGCACATTCACACACCCCGGTAACCCGCGAGGCTTATTAGGTTGTTTTGATTGCCATCCGGACATTTCGTTCAGAAGGTAGATGCACGGACGGATATTCCGGGGAGCCAGTGGCTCAAAAAGTTTTGGATACAAAATATGGTGCTGGGTCTTTGGTATCGGACGGTCGTTCACACCGATGTCGATACGTTGACTCGGCAGTATGGGACACTTAGCCAAAGAAAGTCTGGTGGATATGGGCAGCACTAGTACGCGGATCCTCTAGGTTGTGTTCTTCTAGGGGTGTACGAGAGGGCTAGGCCTGGTAGTGTGGATACCCGCCTAGGAGTGGGGGCCCGACCCACTGTCTCTGTTTGCCACTATGAAGGTTCCTGGGAGTGAAGCTAGCTGCCCAAATAGGGGGAAATAAAGGTCTGTGCGCATAGAGACGTGTGCGTGGGTTGCACTTGCATGAATCATGGCATAGCATACTTGCATACAACCGTCACCCCAACGTATAAATTGGTATGAGACTTTTTATATGGTGGGAGCCTTGCAGAAGACCCCTTAACTTATATGTTTGTATGGGCATTCATATAAGTTAAGGTTACTTACTTCTTACCTTGTCTTTCTTACATATGCTGCTTACTCTACTTGCTCACCTTACTGCATACTATTATAGAACTGCTAGACTAGTTCCACTGTCACCTGCCACTTTGTACTCTCCACCTTGTAGCTTCCCTTTCCTCCTCCCTGCCCGGTGCCTAGGAGCCATGGGGGGAGGGGTAGGGGATGATAGGGATTAGTCTTTATGACTAATGGTTTTCGGACCACAACATTACAGGGTCTTCGGATGGGAGACATGGACCAGCAGCTCAGGGACCAGCACCAGCGGAGTACGGTGAACATGGAGGTGGGCCAGTCTAGTACCGGAGCACCAGCGACCAGCTCCGTGAGTGATAGTCATTTTACAGCTTCCGCATGAGATTGTAGCGAGGATCTGATCTACCGGGCTTAAGCCCATTTATATTTCTGTTTTGTTACTTCACAGTACTCTCTTTTCTACTTATGGACATGTTGTGATTTTCTCTTATTATATATGACTTTTGTGGACTCAGCTATTTCATTCCTGAATATTGATCTCTCCGTGATGATCGAAAAGGCCGGCAGAATCGGCGTTTTATGTTCGCGGCTTCCCGAGTGTCGGGGCCACCGCAAAACGGCGGTTCTGGGCATAAGACCCCGGGTTTAAAAGAAAGGGGGTCTTACAAGTGGTATCAAAGCAATCCTCGATCGAAAGAGAAGTAGTCCATAACAACCTTAGGCCACCCCCGCGCGAGCTTAGTTTGCGGACAAACTAGCAGTGGAAGCAGTGTTGGGCCCATAAGGGAAATCACATAGTCCATTTTTCTCCTCCTTTTATTGCATTGGTACGCTATCTAACTGTTGGAATTTTAATTATAGCCTGCGACGAATCCTACTCCACAGCAGCTGACACCTCAGTCTCCGAATATAGTTCCACCTCTGTCGGCTCCAGTTCTGTTTCAGCAGACGGAGATGGGGCAAGCATTGACGGCCATCCTGGAGGCCTTCAGAGCTCAGCAGGCCCCGGTTCCACAGCCAAATCCCGGGGCCAACTGGATGAGTGCCTTCCGGGCACTTTCCCCTCCATCCTACCAGGGGACGGAGTCGGCAGTCCGTATGGAGGAATGGTTGGATACCATCTATGAGATGCTTGCGGGGATACGATGCCCCACTGAGGAAGCAGTTGCTTTTGCAGTCTCCTTCTTGGAGTCGCACGAGAAGAGGTGGTGGAAGTCACAGCTGGACACCATCTTTGCGGATATGGATTGCGCAGATATCTCTTGGGAAGAGTTCAGAGCGGCACTTCTGGGACATTTTGTACCTCAGTCGGAGAGGGATGAGCTGGAGGATAGGTTACTGCGGTTGAAGTAGGGCAACAGGACAGTGCTGGAGTATTACCAGGAGTTTACACACCTAGCCCGTTATGCGGACTCTTACTAGTTGGACGACGCTGGATACACCAGGAGGTTCTACAACGGGTTGCACGACGACATGAGACAGGCCCCCCTCTTCGTCTCCGAGGGAAGCTTGGCCAGGATTCTGAAAATGGCTAAGAAAAGGGAGGTAGATCAGCTTACGGTCAAGAGCCGGAAGAGGACGGCTGACAATGCAGTGATTGGAGGACTTAGAAACCGTCCTCGAGGCCAGGTCATCGGGGAAAGAAGGAATGAGGATCAACCCCGTCAGGAGATTGGATAGGAGCTGAGGAATCAGGGGGTATTGCCCCCCCAGCCCTTACAGATGCTGGAGATACCGAGGATAGCAGAGCAGACATCGGTGTGCTTCCATTGCAATCAGCCGGGGCATTTCAAGAGAAATTATCCCATGAGGCAAGCACCCCCACCAGCACTTCAGGGTGCCCTACCTCCTCGGTAGTTTGGTGGCTGAGGACACGACCGGGGACGGGGATATTAGGGCAGAGGCCACAGGCCAGAGAGGGAGCAGGTGTACGCACTAGATCTGGCACAACCCCGGAATACGGAGCAGGTTATAGCAGGTATGTCAGTACATTCAATTTCCTTCTTTCCTAAGAACTAGTTCTCATAGACACAAACTAGTTAGAAATTAAGAAAAAAAACTACAACTAGAACACTAAGACACTTAATTACCTCAGGAGTGGTTTTCATCAGAGGCAAGCCCGCTCACACACTCTTCGACACTGGGGCTTCACACTCGTTTGTGTGAGAGGACTTCGTGAAAGGACTGGCAGGCGTGGAGCAATTCACATGAAGGATGATGAGGGTGCGTTTACCCGATGGATCAGAGCTCATGACCTCTTCTCATTGCAAAATGGAGGCGGAGATCGGCGGGAAGGCGTTTGAGGCACCAGCGACAAGCCTGAGGATGCCGGACTATGATCTCATACTGGGCATGATGTGGTTACACTGGAACCATGCTCAGATTGACTGCTTGGCGAAGAGGATCATCATGAGGCATGAGGACTCCTCTATTATTATTGAAGGTATTACACCAGCCCACCTAATATTATTATCGTCTATATAGGCCGTCAAGGCCCACCAACAAGGAGAAGAAGTTTATCAGGTTCTCTTCGAGATGGTCGTGGCCCAGGATTCTATACCAGATATTCCAGTGGTGCGGGACTTTGTCGATGTATTTCCGGAGAAGCTACCAGGGCTACCCCCGCACTGGGAGAAAGACTTTCAGATTCAGCTTGTGCCAGGGGCTAAGCCGGTATCCAGGGCTCCCTACCGAATGGCCCCGAAGGAGTTGGTAGAATTTCAAAGCTAGCTTCAAGAGTTAGTGGAAGCCGTGTTCGTCCGGCCTAGCTCTTCACTGTGGGGAGCTCCGTTGCTATTCATCAAAAAGAAGGGCGAGACACTTCGGCTATGTATCGATTACCGGGCCCTGAACATGCTCACAGTCCGGAATACGTATCCCTTGCCTAGGATAGACGAGTTATTTGACCAGTTGGAGGGAGCTCATTGGTTCTCAAAGCTGGACCTAAGATCGGGATATTACCAGCTACGCATACAGAAGGAGGACATCCCGAAGACGGCTTTCAGTAGCAGATATGGATTGTACGAGTTTACAGTGATGCCCTTCGGGCTCACGAATGCACCCTCCGCATTCATGGCCTTGATGAACCGGGTGTTCGAAGAGTATCTGGATGTCTTCGTCATTATATTCATTGACGACATCCTCATTTATTCGAGGACTGAAGAGGAGCACTCGAGGCATCTGTCCTTGATGTTGGAAAAGCTCCGAGAGCATAAGATGTAAGCTAAGTTCATCAAGTGCCAATTCTGGCTAAAGGAGGTGGCCTTTTTGGGTCATGTCATGAGCGGAGCAGGTTTGGCAGTAGATCCGGCGAAGGTCCAGGCAGTGCGAGATTGGCCACCACTGAAGATGGCCACGGATGTGCGGAGTTTCTTAGGACTTGTTGGTTATTACCGGAAGTTCATGGAGGGGTTTTCTCAGATTGCCCTCCCTCTTACGTCACTGTCGAAGAAGGAGTCTCCTTTTATTTGGACGCCACAGTGCAAGTCTGCCTTTCTGGAGCTGAAGGGTCAGCTTACCTCGGCCCCGATCCTTGCTCTTCCGTTTGGGAAGGAAGGATTCTAGGTGTACAGGGATGCTTCTTATCAGGGGAGGGGTGTCGTTCTGATGCAGAACGGGCACGTGATAGCCTACGCCTCCCGTTAGCTGAAGAAACATGAGCAGAATTACCAGGTGCATGAATTCGAGATAGGGGCAGTTATATTTGCACTAAAGATCTGGCGACACTACCTCTATGGGGTCCACTGCAATATATTCTCAGATCACAAGAACTTGAAGTATGTAGACACACAGAAGGAGCTAAACATCAGGTAGAGACGCTGGGTGGAGTTTCTGTCAGACTACCAGTCACCATGCATTATCATCCCGGGAAAGTAAATGTGGTGGCAAACACTCTGAGCCGGAGAGCGAGTACGCAAGGAGTAGGCCCGCAGCTGATGGGCTTGGAGTTGGCAGAGTCGTTCAAGAAGATGCAGATGTCACTAATGTCCGAGGATGATCTGGAGCTATATACGGAATACTTGGCATCGATGACTGCCACCGATGACATCCAGGACTGCATCAGAGATGGGCAGATGATGGATGCGAGGGCTGAGCCGATATTCAGAGCCTTGGAGGAAGGCACAGTAGGGGATTACTCCTTGAGGGATGGGCTCTTATGTTTTAGAGGCAGGGTCTACATACCGGCAGGAGGCCAGATTCGGGAGGATATCATGACAGAGGCACACTGTAGTAGATACTCAGTGCACCCGGGGATCACTAAGATGGCAGCGGATCTAAAGAAGACGATGTATTGGCCAAGCATGAAGAAGGACATTACGTATTTTGTGACGTATTGTGAGGCTTGCCAACTCGTAAAGGTAGAGTGTAAGACTCCGACCGGTTTACTACAGCCACTTCCGGTGCCGGAGTGGAAGCTTGAGGATATAGCCATGGATTTCATACATGGGCTACCCCGGTCTCGTGCGGGGAATAACTCGATTTGTGTGATAGTGGACAGACTAACGAAGGTGGCCAGATTTATTCCAATGGCGAAGGAATCACCGGTCAGTGTGTTAGTACGGAGATTCATCGAGCAATTTGTGCACTATCATGGAGTACCCAGGACTATTGTCTTAGATCGGGATGGGCGGTTTATGTCCAGGGAGTGGAGGACAGTTCAGGCCCGTTTGGGTTCTCGGTTGACATTCAGCACAACTTTTCATCCTCAGACCGATGGACTGACGGAGCACACCAACCGTACTTTGGAAGATCTTCTGCTCCTATGTATCCTGGACCGCGACGAGCCTTGGGAGAGATTGCTGCCGCTGATCGAGTTTTCTTACAACAACAGCCATCAGTACAGTATAGGCATGGCCCTTTACGAGGCATTGTATGGATGGAGGTGCAGGACCCCACTATCATGGATTCAGGATGAAGATCCTCAGGCACTCGACTCAGGGTTTGTCAAGGATACTGATGCTCAGGTTAGGTTGATCCGGGACAGGTACTGGAAGCCCAGAGCAGGCAGGCCAAATATTATGATGCGAGGCATCGTCAGGTGGAGTTCTAGGTGGGAGACCGGGTCTTCTTGAAGATACGGCCGATGCATGGGGTCTCACGGGTTCGCGGGCGGAAGAAGCTCAGTCCAAGATATATGGGGCCCTACACGATCCTAGAGCGGATCAGCCCTTTGGCTTATAGACTGGAGCTACCGCCGGAGTTTGCGGGATTGCATGACGTCTTCCACGTCTCCTCATTATGGAGGGCTCTACTACGCCCTGAGCACCTGATTTCCACAGCCGACGGTCTGGTGGCCTCAGATCGATCAGTTAGCTTGGAGTTGATCAGGATCGACGACACGGTGGTGCGGGTCTTGCGACGTTAGAAGGTCCTGCTAGTCAAGGTTCTGTGGAGAAACCATGGGCAGGAGGAGCATACATGGGAGCCACAGGACTTGATGTAGCAAAAGTACCCGGAGCTCTTCGAGTCAGGTATACCATAAACCTTAGAGTTGTTACAAGTTTTACTTATTCTGTAGAAACCACCGTAGGCTCAACCTTAATTTCGGGGACGAAATTTTTTTATATATATTGGGATTTATAACATCCCTTAAACAACTAGACCCCTAGGATTTTGTTTTGTCATGACTACGTCATGACAAAACCACCAGAAGCTCAAAGGACCAAGTGAACAAGGCCAAGCTGAAAATCACCTTGGTCTGCCTATAGCCCAACCTCAACATTTATACCAAAGGTCTGACTTTAGGGCTACACCTTGATCCCAGGACCCTACCATAACACCCCAAACACCTTGGGAAGTCCATAGGGCCACTAAGGACCCACTGTAGGTAGTCAAAGAGGTAAAGTTGACCTAAGTCAACCATAACCCTAAATGGGTCAAACTAGCCCACATAGGGTCAATTGACCTTCCCCTAGCCAAGTAGACCCCACCCATGCCCTACTAACCCTAAAGTGAGGTAATTGGGTCACCAAGGACCCATTGGGGTCAACCCAAGAATTTATGTTGACCAAAGTCAACTGTAGCCCCTAATTTGGTCAAAGTACCCTTCCTAAGGGTAGGTGACCTCCAAGGTGCCAATTCAACCTTACCCGTCCCTACCTAAGCCATAGGGGAGGCCAATAGGTCACCAAGGACCCATTGATGGTGACACAAAAGGTCAACTTGACCAAAGTCAACCCTAGTCAAGGTTAGGTCAAACCTAGCTCAAATGGGCTAACCTAGCTCAAACTCATTTCCCCCACTTGGGCTAACCTCATTTTATTATTAATATGAGTTAGTGGGCTGCAAATAGGCTGGAGGAGAGATTAAAATTCGGCCATGGTGAGTAGGAGAGAGAAAGCTCCATTTGCCCCTTTAATGAGGGAGAGAGAAAATGAAGGGAGGGGGCCATTCATGGCTAGGGAGGCCAAGAGCCCTCTCCTCTTGCTGGAATGATCTCCCCTAGGTAGTTAAGAGGCGGCCAAGGGTTTTCCCGGCCATGGCAGTGGCTAGGGGAGGAGAACCACCATAGCCGAGCCAAGCTTTCAATCGTCATTGATGACTTGGCCCCCCCCTCCCTAACTGAGGCTTTAAACACCATCAGTGGGCAGAGAGGAGTTTTCCCCACCGTTTACCTGAAGAGTTTGAGCCATTCCACTGTGTAGTTGTAGATACCCGAGCGGTGCCACCACCATCAATGGCTTCCCGCCGATCGACGCGTCTCCAGGCCGCAAGCAAGGTCCTCCCCTTCCTCTCTCTCTGTGGATAGATCATAGGGATCTTTTAGAATAAAAATCGGGCACAATTGAGCCCGATTGAAGTTTGCATTTTCATGGTTTTTCCGTGAAAAATGAACTCTCGGGTTTGCCAGAGTAGGCCTCTCCGGTGGATATGTCGCCGCCTAGCAATAGCCAACACCTCAACGGAGGTGGTGGTGGCGGTGGCCGGCCAGGGAGGTGGCCGGATGGCGTGCGGCAGTGGCTGGAAGTTGCTCCAGGATGGTTGGATCCTAACCGTTGGCTGAAGGTTGAAGATAACCGGCAACCGCCCGATCTGCGCCAAGATTGTGCTGAAATTGAATTAAAACTATAGGTTATTAATTTCTGATTATTTCATTTCTGTCACAACTTTTGTATTTAATGTTTGTATTTATTAAAAATACCTAGAGGCTAATCCAGAGAAAGTGGTCAACATAACATTTGTAGCCCAAGGGGTCTACTTTAAGTCAAAATTGGTTTGAACTAGTTTGGGTGTTTGTTTGACTAGGGTAATAAGTTTGGTGGTGTCTATACCTAGGGCTAGGCAAAAATTAAAATGGGTGCCCACACTTCATCTCTGGACCAAATGACCTGAAATTTGGACAAGGAGTCACCCTAGACCATATCTAGGCCTGCCCAAAAATGATAATTTTGGGGGATAATGTTTCTATAGTTTTGGAAATTATTTAATTTCTCTAGGTTAATTTAATTTAGGGACCAAATGACATCCAAACTCACCCAAATTTTGGGGAGTGGTGCTTGGGGTCATTATAAAGCTCTGGTTAAAATTTCATCTCATTTGGAGGTGGTTTGAATTGAAATCATACATACCCTAGCCTTGCCTTAGAAACGGTATTTTGGTCAAAAGTGCATTTTGGGTTTTGAGTGGCCAAGTCACCTCAACAGAGGTTGATATTGGGGGCACTGACTTGGCATGGCTATTAGCACCTTCCCATGCAAGATAGGGTAGATTGGAATAGTTTTGCCCTAAGATGTAAGACCAAATCCTAAGGAAGGACTTTTCTGCCTTGTGAAGGACATGAGGTCAAATGATCTTGAATGAACTTGATATTTGGTAGGGAGGGTACTAGGCTATCTAAAGCCCTCTGGTAAAAATATTTGGGTATTTTGGAAAGGGTAGGCCCCTCTAAACCCTAACCCTAGTTTAGGGCACAAAATGTTTAGAGATAGAATAGGTTAATAAAACTCATTGAACAGTGATGAAACTTGGGTAGAGAAGTCTTAGGGTTAGTATGAAGCTCTGCAAATTTTTGTAGGGTGATTGGAAGATATTAGCTTATACTTGTAGTTAAAATCTTTAAGTTGCCCCTAAGGATGATTGTGATAAAATTATGGTTAAACTAGATTAAAATGTTATGAAACTTAGTCAGTGTGGATTTATGATCATACTATAGACATGGTAAATTTGTTTTAATTTTTGGATAATGTTTTAATGTACTTCTCTATTTAATTCCATTTATTATATTTATATTGAATTAATTAATTAGGGACCTAAATCTTGCTAAAAAGTTGAGAAACTTTGGAGTTTATGTTCAATAGTCATATTATGTTTATCATAAATTTTGTGGAGCATATACTTGTCTAATGTTGGTACATCATGTTCAAACTTGGGGTTTTTGGATTACTAGAATAATTAAATAAAATAGCAGATAAATTAGGAAAATTATGAAATTCTGCATTTAGGCTAAAACAGTCATGAAAGTCCTCCATTAATTATTATAGGGTTACTGGATGAATATTTTAAGTACCTCCCATTTTACAAGTCAAATAGCTTAGGTTGGTCTGCATTTAGTAAAACAACAGAAAATATTTTGGAATATGAATTTGAGCACATGAGTTGGGGTTAGATGTTTGCTGGTTTTGATAATTAAAAATGAGTTCACCATTGAAAGATAGTACTAGTACAGGTTTGGTTGGCTAGTGTTAGGTGGTGCTTGAGGTCGACGAAAGATCGTCCTTCCCATGGGGAGGAGGTGTCTAATACTCTAGAGTTAGATCCAGTACAACAAGTAAGGGTTTGGGAAATCTGATAGTAACCAATAATAGTAAGTGCCTTGCAAAAGGTAGATTTGGGCGTAATCCAATTGTAGTTCCTAGTGCCTTCGAGAGCCCTTCACGGGGAATACCTTGGGCAGTCCTGGGCTAACCTAAACAGTAAAAATAAAACATTTCAAGAGCAACTAGTATAACTAGGGTTGCACGTTCACACACCTTGGTACCCCGGGAGGCTTATTAGGTTGTTTTGATTGCAATCCGGACGGTTCGTTCGGAAGGTAGATGCACGGACAGATAATCCGGGGAGCCAGTGCCTCAAAAGGTTTTGGATACAAAATAAGGTGGTGGGTCTTCAGTTCGGACGGTCGTTCACACCGACGTCGATACGTTGACTCGGCGGTGTGGGACACTTAGCCAAAGAAAGTCTGGTGGATATGACCTGCTAGTACGCGGATACTCTAGGTTGTGTTCTTCTAGGGCGTATGGGAGGGCTGGGCCTGGTAGTGTGGATACACGTCTAGGAGTGGGGGGTCCAACCCACTGTCTTCGTTTGCCACTACAGAGGACCCTGGGAGTGAAGCTAGCTTCCCAAATAGGGGGAACTAAAGGTCTGTGCGCATAGAGTCCTGTGCGTGGGTTGCACTTGCATGAATCATGGCAGAGCATACTTGCATACAACCGTCACCCCAACGTATAATTGGTATGAGACTTTTTATACGCTGGGAGCCTTGCAGAAGACCCCTTAACTTATATGTTTATATGGACATTCATATAAGTTAAGGTTACTTACATCTTACCTTGTCTTTCTTACATATGCTTCTTACTCTACTTGATTACTCTACCTGCTCACCTTACTGCATACTATTATAGAACTGCTAGACTAGTTCCACTGCCACCAACCACTTTGTACTCTCCACCTTGTAGCTTCCCTTTCCTCCTCCCCGCTCGGTGCCTTGGAGCCATGTGGGGAGGGGTAAGGGATGATAGGGCTTAGTCTTTATGGCTAATGGTTTTCGGACCACAATATTACAGGGGCTCCGGATGGGAGACAAGGACCAGCAGCTCAGGGACCAGCACCAGCGGAGTACGGCGCGCATGGAGGTGGGCCAATCTAGTACCGGAGCACCAGCGACCAACTCCGTGAGTGATAGTCTTTTTATAGCTTCCGCGAGAGATTGTAGCGAGGATCTGATGTACCGGGCTTAAGCCCGTTTATATTTTTGTTTTGTTACTTCGCAGTACTCTCTTTTCTACTTATGGCCATGTTGTGATTTTCTCTTATTATATATGACTTTTGTGCACTCAGCTATTTCATTCCTGAATACTGCTCTCTCTGTGATGATCAAAAAGGCCGGCAGAATCGACTTTTTGTGGTGGCGGTTTCCCGAGTGTCGGGGCCACCGCAAAACGGCGGTTCTGGGCATAAGACCCCGAGTTTAAAAAACAGGGGGTCTTACAACGGTAAACTCAAACAACCCATATCTGCTACTGAAGGCAGTCTTCAGAATGTCCTCCTCCTGGATCCGCAGCTGGTAGTAGCCCGACCTTAAATCCAATTTTGAAAAGAAATGTGCCCCCTCCAGCTGATCAAACAGCTCATCTATCCTTGGCAATGGATAGGTATTCCGGACTGTCAGTCGGTTCAGTGCTCGGTAGTCGATGCACAATCTAAATGTCCCGTCTTCTTCTAGACGAACAACACCGGGGCTCCCCATGGTGAAGAGCTTGGATGGACAAATCCGGCTTCCTCTAGTTCCTACAGCTTGCTTAGAAACTCTGTCAACTCCTTCGGGGCCATCTGGTTAGGGGATCTAGATGCCGGCTTAGCCCCTGGTACCAGCTGTATCCAGAAATCCTGCTTTCGGTGCGGGAGTAGCCCTGGCAGCTTCTCTGGGAATACGTCAGCAAAATCTCGCACCACCGGGATATCCGAGATGGAATCCTTGGACTCAGACGTCTCAAACAACACTTCATAGACTTCCTCCCCCTGCAAGTGGGCCTTGATGGCCTGCACGGATGATAGCAAGAGAGGGGGAATAGGTCTTATACCTTCGATGATGATGTAGGACTCCCCATGCATCACGGTGATCCTCTTTGACAGGCAGTCAATCTGAGCATGGTTCGAATGCAACCATGTCATGCCCAGGATCAAATCAAAGACTATCATCTTCAGCATCGTTGCTGGTGCTTCAAATGTCTTCCCGCCGATCTCTGCCTCCATGAATAGCTTTGATCCGTTTAGTAGCCGTATCCTCATCATCAGGCCTGTGAATCGCTCCACGCCTTCCAGCCCTTCCACGAAGGCTTCCGACATGAACGAGTGCGAAGCACCTGTATCGAACAATGTATAGGCGGGCTTGCCGCTGATGAAGACTATGCCTGGGGTAGTTAAAGTCTTAGAAATCTAAATGTAGTTTTCTTTCCTAGTTTATCAATTCAATACCTATAAGTCTAATTATCTAGGAAGGAGAAAACTTAAAATTAACTGGCGTATCTGTGATCACTTGGTCTGGATTTCGTTGTTGAGTCAGATCCAGTACATACACATGCTCCCTCTCCTACCTGCGGTCTCTGCCCTGGTATCTACGTCCTCGGCCACGTCGTCGGCCTCCAAAATACTGAGCTGGCGGGGCAGCCAGAGGTGCTGGAGGTGGTGCCCCCCTCATGGGGCAGTTCCTCCAGATATGCCCCACCTGATGACAGTTGAAGCACTCTGGCAGGAGATATGTCATACCCCCGGGTCTTTGCACCTCCCGCATCTGGAGAGGCTGAGGGGCCACCACTACTAGTTCCCTCTACTCCTGTCTCACCTCCTGACGAGGCTGGTCTTCTACTCTTCTCCCATCTGTGATGCGGCCTTGTCGTAGATAATTTCTGGCTCCCCGGCCCTGATCCTCAGTTGGCCGCTTCCGGCATCGGGTATTGTGCAAATCTGCCTCGATCCTCTTCGCCATCTCCAATATCTGAGGAATAGGCCCGTCAGACACGAACAACAGAGCCTCCCTCCGATCCTCTCGCAGGCCCTTATAGAACCTCTTAGTTTATCCTGCCTCATCCAACTGATAAGAATCCGCAAACCAGGCTAAATGATTGAACTCCAAATGGT
This sequence comes from Platanthera guangdongensis, assembly GCA_039583875.1. Classification (NCBI taxonomy): domain Eukaryota; kingdom Viridiplantae; phylum Streptophyta; class Magnoliopsida; order Asparagales; family Orchidaceae; genus Platanthera; species Platanthera guangdongensis. The sequence continues at coordinate 49,035,020 of CM077149.1, forward strand.
ACTCCACCACTGTCTTGCTACCCTGTCTCAACTGTAGAAATCTATCTTCCAGCTCATCTTTGGCTTACTGCGGAACAAAATGCTCCAACAGTGCGGCCCTGAACTCCCCCTATGCAATCTCTGCAACCTCTCTGTCAACAAACGTCGTGTCCAGTGATGTCTTCCACCACCTCTTGGCATGGGGCTCCAAGCAAGAGACGACCAAAGGCAACCTCTCCTCCCTTGGGCACTGTATCCCAGTCAGCATCTCATACATGATTTCCAACTACTCCTCCGTCCGAACGGCCGACTCCGTCCCCAAGTAGGATGGGGGAGAAAGTCCTCAGAATATACTCAGCCAGTTGGCCCACGGGTTTGGCCACGGAGCTGGAACCTGTTGATCCCTGAAAGCATCCATAATAGTCGTCAGAGTCTGCCCCATTTCTGATTGTAGGAACAGAGTGGGGACCGGGGGAGGTAGTGCAACATTCGGAGTCTGCTGAACTCCGCCCTGTGGTGTAGGATGTACCGGGGGATGCGTAACAAAACCATTTGTAAGTAATCGACTCAAACCTAATAAAAGGAGGACAATTTACATGGGATACCCTATATGGGCACACCACTACTTTCGTTGCTTAGTTTGTCCCCAAACTAAACTCACGCGGGGGTGACCTAGGGGTTATGGACTGCTACTTTTTGATCGAGATCTGCTCTGATACCACTTGTAAGACCCCTTTTTTTGAAACACCGGGGTCTTAGGCCCAGAATCGCCGCTTTGCGGTGACACCTTCACGCCCGGGAAGGTCATCACTACAAAATGCCGATCCTTCCGGCCAAATTGATCACAACTGGAGCAAAGTAATAAAAAGGCAAGTCCACAAAATCACATACATAGTAAATAATCTCCGCGAAGGGAGTGTCCACAGAAAAAATAATAAAAGTATTGAATCTTGGGCTCATGCCCAGTACATCACGTCCTCACTACATAACTCTCATCGCGGAAGCAAAATAAATATAACTACTAGCTATCAGGACTCACAGTCCCTACTGTCTGAACTCCAATACTATACTGCCCCATCTCCAAGCGTGCCGACCTCCGGGGCTGCTCCTCCATGCTGGGCTCCACGGTCCCCTAAAATGATGTGGTTCGAAAACCGTTAGTCTAAAAGACTAAGTTCTATCATCCCCCAGCCTTTACCCCATGGATCCTAGGCACCGAGCGGGGAGAAGGACAGGAGAGGACATGAAAGTGGAGAGTAACAGATATAAGCAGGTGGCGACGAAACAAATCTAGTTGTTCTACAGTATATAAGACAAAATGAAAGTAAGAAAGACTGAATAAGAAAAGTAAACTTAACTTATATGAAAACACATAAGCCAAGGGATCTTTTGCAGGGCTCCTATCGTATAAAAAGTCTCATTCCAATTTATATGATAGGGTGTCGGTTTTCTAACAAGCATCCATATATATTTACTGAATAAAAACCTTAACTTATAAGCACGCTCGAGCGAACTTATAAACCACGGGGTCGTTTTGCAGGGCCAATTGTATAAAGCATCACATACCACTTATACAATAGGTGTCAGGTTGTATGCAATGGTTATGCTATGAAATACAATTATGCCATGATGTGAACATGCAAGTGCAACTCACCCACTCGACTCTGTCTACACAGACCTTTAGTTCCCCCTTTCTGGAGCCGAACCTCCCAGGATTCCTCCGTAGTGGAAAACAGAAGCAGTGGGTTGGGCCTCGCCTGCCTCTAAACTGGTAATTGCACTACCAATTAGACCTATCGTATGCCTCAATGCTGGTGCACTAAGCGGATCTCCTGCGTACTCTTGCCGGCTGGCGCACCGGACTTTATTTGGCTAAGTGCTAAACCACACTTGCCGAGTCAACGTATTGGCGTCGGTGCATCGACCCTCCAATACCGAAGACCCATCACCTTATACTTTATGCACATGCATCTTATTTATCAACTACCGAGCCAAAGCTCCCCGGACCAGCCCGTCCGTCACAAACAACAACCGAGCCAAAGCTCGCCGGGCCAACCTACCCATCACCAAATCCACAGAGCCTACTGCCCGAGTGACCCAACCTAACACCCCGAGACATCGAGGTGAATGAAGGTGAAACCCTATTTTTACTAGTTACTCTTGCATTTCAGTTTATTATTCCTACTGTTTAGGTTAGCCCAGGACTGCCCAAGGTATTCCCCGTGAAGGGCTCTCGAGGGAACTAGGAACTACGATGGGCTGAAGCTTAAAGCTCCCTTTCGCAAGGCACTTATTATCATTGGTTGCTACCCATCTCCCAAAACCTTAAATGTTATACTAGATCTGACCCTAGTGCATTTAACACTTCCTCTCCTACGGGGAAAATGATGTTTCGTCGGCCCCGAGCACCACTTAACCCCTAGCCAAACTTCTCACTCCCAAAAATGACTCCCAATGATAATCTCATTTCACTCACTAGATCATCACAATAATATTCCAACTCTCTAGGTGCATTTTGCACTATATCTTGATTCTGTAGTTTTTACTAAACGCAGACCATCCTAAGCTATATGATGTATAAAATGGGAGGTACTCAAAATAATTACCCAATACCCCTATAATAATTATTGGAGGGCTATCATAACATTTTTAGCCTAAATCCAGAAATTCATAATTTTCCTAATTTATCTGATAATTTATTTAATTATTTTAGTAATCCAAAAACCTCAAGTTTGAACATGAAGTACCAATTTAAACATGAAAATACTCGACAAAATTTATGATAAATACAATATGACTATAAAATATAGAATCCAAAGTCTCCCAATTTTGTAGCAAATTTTAGGCCTCTAATTCTAATTTTAAATATAACCTATATAAATCATTTTTAAGAGTCATGTATAGCAAGAATACTTACAAAAAATCTGAGAAAATGCAAACATGTACATAATGATCAATAAATACACAAGGCCAAAGTTTAAAATTTTTTAACATGAAATGAGCTCTAAAAGAATTATTCTACAAGTTCCCAAATTTATGAGCTTGTGAAGCAGGTACTGTAAATATGTACTTCAAAATTCTAATAAAAATCATACATGAGCACAATGGTCTAAAACTTCTTTTGTCTAATTTTCATGACTTTCCAATGGTCACTAAGATCACAATATCCAAATAATTATGTAGGGCTAACTCACGCATTACAAAGGGAGTACTAAGATTAATGTTCCAAAATTCCCAATTAAATTTCCAAAGGTCCATACTAACCCTAAGACTACACTACCCAAGTTTCATCACTGTTCAATGAGTTTTAATAACCTATTATAGCACTAAAAATGTGTGCCCTAAAGTAGGGTTAGGGTTTTGAGGGGTTTAAAAATTCCTAAATCCAATAAGATTTCTACCAGAGGACACTAACTACCCTAAAGTCCTCTCCACCAAATTTCAATTCATTTCAAGGTCTTTTGACCTCATGCCCTTCACAAGACCCCAAAACCCTTCCTTAGGGTTGGGTCTTAGGACCTAGGGCAAATCTATTCCAATCCACCCCATCTTCCATAGGAGGGTGTTAAAAATCATTTGAAGTCAGTGGACCAAATTATAACCTCTGTTGAGGTGGTTTGGCCTCCCAAAATTCAAAGTGCACTTTTGACCTAAATACCCTTATTAGGGCAAGGCTAGGGTTTGCAAGGATTCAACCCAAATCATCTCCAAATGAGATGAAATTTTAACCAGAGCCTTTAGATGGCCCCAAGCACCACTCACCAAAATTTGGGAGAGTTTAGAGGTCATTTGGCCCCTTAATTTATTTACCCTAGAGTAATTACATAATTTCAAAACTATAGAAAAATCATTCCCAAAAATTACCATTTTTGAGCAGGACCTAGGTATAGACTAGAGTGACTCCCTATCCAAATTTCAAGTCATTTGGACCAGAGATAAAGTGTGGGCACCCATTTTAATATCTGTTTAGCCCTAGGTATAGACCCCACCAAAATGAGTGCCCTAGTCAAACCATGCACCCAAATTGGCTCACACCAATTTTAAATTAAAGTAGACCCCTAGGGATACAAATTATATGTTGACCATTTTCTCTGAGTCAGCATCTAGGTAATTTTTAATAATTAAAAACTTTAAATACTAAAAATGTGACAGAAATGAAATAAACAGAAAATATAACCTATAGTTTATTTTTATAATAGCACGAATCTTGGCGTAGTAACGGATGGCATCTTGTCGTCGTCCCCAGCGTGCCAATGTACAGGATTGATTCTTCCTGGGCCATCTTCAAGCCACTGTCGCCGGCCACCCTGCCACCTCACTAGACAGCTACCGCCACCACCACCTCTGTCGAGGTGGTGGCTGTCGCCAGGCGGCAGCACAGCCGCCGGAGGCGCCTATTCCGGCGAACCCGATAGGTTAATTTTTGTGGAAAAATCTGGATAAAACTTCTCCCAATCGGGCTCAGTTGAGCCCGATTCTTATTCCTAATGAGTCCTAAGATCTACCCGTGGATGGAGTAGGGGAGGACCTGAATTTCGGCCTGAGAGCGGGTGTTGTGCCTCCTTGCCATTTCCGGCCACCAAGCTTCGGCTCCACTGCAACCCCCACACCAACTCCTCTGAAAATGAAATGTGATCGGGGGAAAATCTTCCCCTTGCCCTAGTGAAGGTTTCTAATGTATGAATTGGGGAGAGGTGGCTTGTAACTCCCCAATTCTTCAAGACACCATTAATGGCCATTAACCTAGTTTTTCGATTTCACCAAAATTGATGGGCTGAGCCTCCCCACTGGCCGGTCAACTCCTGAAAACTCCTCCCCTGCCTCCAAGGAGTTAAAGCACCATCAAAAGGAGGGGTTATGGAGCCTCCATTGCCATGATGGTCATTAAGCTCTACTTTATCTCTCCTCCAAATTTGGGTAACTTCCTATTTCTCTCTCCTAGTCACCAATCTCTGAATTTGGTGGGCCCAAAATGTGTCTCTCCACCCCCTATACCAATGGGCCACACTTGTTTAGGCCTAGCCCACCTGGATTGGGCTTGAGTTAGCCATTTAGGCTAGTTTGACCACTTTGACCCACTAGTTGACTTGGTCGAACTAGCCACTAGGGATGATCCCAATGGGTCCTTGGTGACCCATGGGCCTCCCGTAAAGTCTAGAAGTACTTGGGTAGGGTTGGTTGGACATCTTGGGGGTCACTTGACCCTTAGATATGACACTTTGACCTTTTTAGGGCTAAGGTTGACTTAGGTCAACTTAGCCTCTTTGGTTGACTCCAATGGGTCCTAGGTGACCCATTGACCTCACTCTAGGATTAGGAGGACATGAGTTGGATCCACTTGTCTAAGGGAAGGTCAGTTGACCCTATGTAGGTCAGTTTGACCCATTTAGGGTTATAGTTGACTTTGGTCAACTTAACCACTTTGACTGCCCTCCATGGGTCCTTATGTAACACCCCCACTCGTCATTTGGCATATAACGGTGGGTTCGGTCGAGGCCCCACGCCATATGTCACAAACAAGCGGCGGAATTACTTGTGGAAAATCAAAATCTACTCGCATCCTACCTCAATCCATTCTAGCGCAGCATTTTAAGTTACCATGAACTCACCTCAAAGAATGTCCACTAATATACAAACTCCACATTTATATATATCAACACCAGGAATGTATACAACACACACACCCATGGCCTTATGACATTACAAGTTCCTTTTTACACAAATACATTTTCGTACATCGGCACGCAGCCCGGCCATACATGAAATCCAAACACGCTTGGCACAGCCTTCAAGGGCCTTTAGCAGCAGTCCATCCATTCTGCTCATTTCATTTCAAGCAGCAGCACCTGCAAATACATATCCACCCAAGAGCGGCAAACAAAGTAACGGTCAGCTTTAGCTGACCACTTATAACGACCCTACCCCATACCCGGGGAAGTGGTTCCTTCCCTGTATGCATTCCATAATCATAGGAATCAACACTACCAATCACAATCATATCACAAATGCTGGTATCCACCAGATGCTCCATGCACTCATGGCACCTTCTTGGTGTACCGGGTATACCAGTCGTACACCGCCGATCTGAGGCTCTTCACTTCTTGGTTGGCTGGTTCTATCCTACTCCACCAATCTCCCTGTTGGCGACATTCCGTCCATACCACTCAGAGGTACTACCTCACGACATCCACAAACAACCAGAGCAGATCGACCCACACCATGTGGTGTAACAGCCAGGTCTATCGCGGCTCCCCCGGCATTACTACCCATCGACCCCTCACCTATTTCCGATCGACCCACACTATGTGGTGCAGCACGTAGGGTCCACCTCACTTCCTCCCAAACATTGCCACCCATCGATCCCCACTAATACAGATCAACCCACACCATGTGGTGTAACAAGTCAGGGCTATCTCGCACTTCCCAGGTGTGTTACCAATTGATCTCCTCTCCACAACTAGGAGCTTATTCAAAGCCTCCATACATTCACTCATCAATATCCATACAATCACATAGCCATACCATAAAGCATAAACCTTTCATATCAACAAAGCCACAGAGTCTTCTCCAGTTTACCCATATACATCACCAATCCAGACTAACGATCCAGATGGGCTTCACACAGCATGCCTATGTCATACTCCACACTTCCGGCTCTAGATGCAAACTAAACCACGGAATCGCTTACGAAATCCACCTCTTGGTGGAGGATCCCACGCACATGCATAAAGAAAGGACTTAGATGTCTAAGAAGGAGATCGTTACCCTTGAAGATCGCTTCGGCGCCATGAAGTAGCCGGATGGAAGTCACCGCCTCGGCTTTGCCTTCACGAAGCCGCTCTCGGACCTTCAATCTGCACTCCGCAGCTCCTCCAGTTACTTGTTTTACTTCCTCCTTTCCTTCCCTTGCTCTCCCTCTATCTCTTTCTCTCTTTGAGAATGAGAAGAAGAGGAGAAAGATAAATGAAGATCTTTTATCCTCATTTCTTGGCCTTGAACCACATGGAAGGAGCCTGGTCATTGGATCCAGGATAAGGTAAACGAACAGCTCAGATTTGCCCAAAAATAGGCTGAACACGACCTGACAAGCCCTGTGACACGCCCGTGTGACAGGCCGTGTCACTTAAGCGGCAGTCAAACGACTCAAATCCAACCAGTACACGGCCGTGTGACACACCCGTGTCACACTCTAAACGCCCGTGTCATGCCCGACACGCCCGTGACCAGTAGCCGTGTACTTCACATAGCACAAGCCATCTATCCCGAGAAGGACATGGCCACGGGACACGCCCGTGTCCAATGCCGTGTACCCTAGGACACACTCGTGTCTCACATCACACTCCATCCCGCCTAAAACCCACAAGGGACACGCCCTGTGACACGCCCATGTCACAGGCCGTGTACTCCCTTTGCTCGACACTCGACGATCGTCGAACACATTTCGTCGACCGGGGAGGGGGGAACACGCCCTCTGAAATGCCCGTGTCAGAGGGGTCACGCCCATGTCACATGGAGTGTTCCCTCTGAAAACTTCGTCGAACGAACTTCGTCGACCACTAGACCAACTACTCAACCCAAGCACGACACGCCCTTGGACATGCCCGTGTCCCAGGCTGTGTCACACAAGCTTTACCCAAACTGGGCTTTGGGGTGTTACAATCCTCCCCTCCTTCAAAAAATTTCGTTCCCGAAATTTGGCTCAATTACCACCAGCAGCATAACCACGCACGTTACACCAAACACAACCGCGCACTCACATAAAGCGAGTCAGGTTCGAGCTCAGAGGCCATCGCTTGTCTCGCCCCACGACCTCGCACATTCCAAACCCAAACAACACATGCAATACATACACACATACTCCCCACTTGTGCACATTCATCCACAAAATTGATCAAGTGCACAATATTCATATATATATCCACCACAACATTGCGCAAGTGCATTATTCAACATATATATGTACAGCCAACACCTATATACATCCCCAAAATCACATAGTTTACTCTTGCATGTTTATTGCTGCTTACCAGCATCATTTTGCACAGTAGTAGTTAACATATATACCAAGTAGTCACATCACCCAAGTGCTGCAAATCACTATTCTACATGTCCTTCCGCTCAGCCGCCTGATTTTGTAAATATTGTTTTATAGGCTCTTGAAGCCCCAAATTGAACAATCGCGGCTGAATTTCACCAACTGAGCTTTGTGGCTCTTGCACTTCAAAATTATGCAATCGTGGTTGCATCCGTGATGCAGATGACTCGGCCACTGCTTTACTCTTTTCTTCATACGACGCACCCATCTTTTTCTCACTACCAAAAGGGGCATTCCCATAAAATTTTGCAATATGTCCTTGCTTACCACAATTATAACATATACGTGTATCAACACGTCCTTGCCCATACATTGGCCCCGAAGAAACAGTCGACGGAGCTGATTCAACAGGCCTGAACCTTTTCTTCTCTCATTTTCTAAACTCTGATTACTCCGACTGCGGCACGTTGAATTCTGGCTTCTCCGCTGCTAGTCTCTTCTTCTCTTGTACCTGTTTCAAATCCTTTTAGAATGCACGGGCAGTATCAACCAATGCTTGGAAGCCTTGGTTCACTGAACTCGGGAGGACCAACCTCAACTCATCCCGCAATCCCTCATAAAAGCGATTTGTCCTTCGTGCTTCCTCCGTGAAGGTAGACCCTGCATATCGCCCTAGTCTGGTAAACTCATGCAGGTACGTATCAATATAAGTCTCACCATGCACCAGACGTTGGAATTCGTTCTCCATCGCAATCCGCCATGACACCGGCAAGTACTTGGCAAGAAACAATCTGGAGAATTCCTCAATTGAAACCTCCGCTAAACCTCGACATGCCAAGTGATGTACCTCCGTCTCATCCCACCACAGTCTCGCATCTCCTGCCAGCAGAAAAGTAGCTAGGGTCACTATTTGCTCTTCTAAAGTCCTGATTGTAGTCAGGATCCTCTTTACTCGAGCCAAACAATCTTCCGCCTGTGTTGGGGAAAGCGCTCCACCAAACGTAGGTGGATGAAACTCCATAAAGTGCTTCAGGGACTCATTCGTTTCTTGCTCGTCCACCACAACTGCTGCATGCTCTTGCCTTGCACCAGGCCGTATTGGCACCCCTGCAGGCCTTGCCTGCCCAGTCGGTTGTGCCTGTAACACCGCTAGCACCGTTTTCGTCACCACCTGTATGGTCTCCACCGAAGGAGGCGTAGGCGCTTCAACGGGTGCTGCACTCTGATCGGATCGCTGTGGCTCCGACTGCCAAGCACCACTCCTCGCCACCTAGCAATGTACAAAATACCATTAATCAGTCATGTCATAATAGTAATTATACATTGACTACACACTCATGCCCCTTACATGCATGAAATACATTCCTAGTGGACATTCGTGAGTTCACTTATGTTCTCGCCTCCCAAACAATCTCAACCTGGCTCTGATACCACTTTATAACGCGCCCACTCGTCACAGGGCATATAAAGGTGGGTCCGGCCAGGGCCCCACGCTATATATCACAGACAAGAAGCAGAATTACTTGTGGAAAATCAAAATCTACTCGCATCCTACCTCAATCCATTCTAGCGCAGCATTTTAAGTTACCATGAACTCACCTCAAAGAATGTCCACTAATATACAAACTCCACATTTATATATATCAACACCAGGAATGTATACAACACACACACCCATTTTCTTATGGCCTTACAAGTTCCTTTTTACACAAATACATTTTCGTACATCGGCACGCAGGCCGGCCACACATGATATCCAAACACGCTTCGCACGGCCTTCAAGGGACTTTAGCAGCAGTCCATCCATTCCGCTCATTTCATTTCAAGCAGCAGCACCTGCAAACACATATCCACCCAAGAGTGGCAAACAAAGTAACGGTCAGCTTTAGCTGACCACTTATAACGACCCTACCCCTTACCCGGGGCAGTGGTACCTTCCCTGTATGCATTCCATAATCATAGGAATCAACACTACCAATCACAATCATACACAAACGTTGGTATCCACTAGACGCTCCGTGCACTCAGGGCACCTTCTTGGTGTACCGGGTATACCAGTCATACACCGCCGATCCGAGGCTCTTCACTTCTTGGTTGGCTGGTTCTATCCTACTCCACCAATCTCCCTGTTGGCGGCATTCCGTCCATACCACTCAGAGGTACTACCTCACGGCATCCACAAATAACTAGAGCAGATCGACCCACACCATGTGGTGTAGCAGCCAGGTCTATCGCGGCTCCCCCGGCATTACTACCCATCGACCTCTCACCTATTTCCGATCGACCCACACTATGTGGTGCAGTACGTAGGGTCCACCTCACTTCCTCCCTAACATTGCCACCCATCGATCCCCACAAATACAGATCAACCCACACCATGTGGTGTAACAAGTCAGGGCTATCTCGCACTTCCCAGGCGTGTTACTAATTGATCTCCTCTCCACAACCAGGAGCTTATTCAAAGCCTCCATACAATCATCCATCAATATCCATACAATCACATAGCCATACCATAAAGCATAAACCTTCCATATCAACAAAGCCACGGAGTCTTCTCTGGTTTACCCATATACATCACCAATCCATACTAATGATCCAGATGGGCTTCACACAGTATGCCTATGTCGTACTCCACACTTCCTGCTCTAGATACAAACTCAACCACGGAATAGCTTATGAAATCCACCTCTTGGTGGAGGATCCCACACACATGCATAAAGAAAGGACTTCGATGTCCAAGAAGGAGATCGTTACCCTTGAAGATCGCTTCGGCGCCATGAAGTAGCCAGATGGAAGTCACCGCATCGGCTTTGCCTTCATGAAGCCTCTCTCAGACCTTCAATCCGCACTCCGCAGCTCCTCCAGCAGCTGGCTTTACTTCCTCCTTTCCTTCCCTTGCTCCCCCTCTCTCTCTTTCTCTCTTTGAGAATGAGAAGAAGAGGAGAAAGAGAAATGAAGAGCTTTTATCCTCATTTCTCGGCCTTGAACCACATGGAAGGAGCCTGGCCATTGGATCCAGGATAAGGGAAACAAACGGCTCCGATTTGCCCAAAAATAGGTTGAACACGGCCTGACACGCCCTATGACACGCCCGTATCACAGGACGTGTCACTTAAGCGGTAGTCAACCGACTCAAATCCAACCAGTACACGACCGTGTGATACACTCGTGTCACACTCTACACGCCCATGTCATGCCCGACATGCCCGTGACCAGAAGCCGTGTACTTCACACAGCACAAGCCATCTATCCTGAGAAGGACACGGCCACGGCACACGCCCGTGTCCAATGCCGTGTACCCTAGGACACACCCGTGTCCCGCATCACACGCCATCCTGCCTGAAACCCACAAAGGACACGCCCTGTGATATGTCTGTGTCACAGGCCGTGTACTCCCTTTGCTCGACACTCGACGATCGTCGAGCACATTTCATCGACCGGGGAGGGGGGAACATTCCCTCTGACACGCTCGTGTCAGAGGGGTCACGCCCATGTCACATGGCGTGTTCCCTCTAAAAACTTCATCGAACGAATTTCGTCGACCACTCGACCAACCACTCAACCCAAGCACGACACGCCCTGGGACATGCCCGTGTCCCAGGCCGTGTCACCCAAGCTTTACCCAAACTAGGCTTTGGGGTGTTACACCTTAGTGACCCTTTGACCCCACTTAGGGTCTAGGAAGACCGTGGTAGGGTTGGCTGGGCTCACTAGGGGCATACTTCCCTTAGTTAGGGCACCCTGCCCACTTTAGGACTAGGGTGGTTCTAGGTCAACCTTTCCACCCTAGGTCAATTTCAATGGACCCTTAGGGTTCTAATGGACCTCCCAATGGATTGGTGAGACCATGGTGGGGTCTTAGAGTCATGGAAAGCCTCATGGTCATCCTAAACTAGGGTTTAGGAATCTACTTTTTGCAGACCATAATGATCTCACCAACATTCCTAGGTTCATTTGGCCTTCTTGGGCTTCCTAGGGTTTTGTCATGACCCAGTCATGACAAAACCACTCCTAGGGGGTCTAGTTGTTTGAGGGATGTTACAATACGCTTTTTGAATTTTGATACTAATTCTATAGGGGAGAAACGAAAACTTCAGCTTAACGAATTAGATGAGTGGAGAACTATGCATTATGAGAACTCCCGAATTTATAAGGAGAAGACCAAACTATTCCATGACCTTCACCTTCGCAACCCTAAGACATTCCAAAAAGGTGACCAACTCCTCCTTTTTAATTCCCGACTGTGTTTATTCCCAGGGAAGTTAAGGTCTAAGTGGTCCGGACCCTTCCAAGTTAAAGAAGTCTTTCCCTACGGCACCGTCGAGCTAACCCATCCTGAGAAGGGCGATTTTAAAGTCAATGGGTACCGATTAAAATTTTACTACGGTACGGTTCCTCATTATTTCGCTCGTCAAAAAACTTGCCTCCGTCTAAACTAGGATTGTGAATAATGTAGTAAATTTTGTTTTAAGTTTATAAAATTTTTAGTAAAATTTTAGTTAATATTAATCCAAAAATTATTTAATAAAATTCACTTAGTAGGAACTTTTAAATTAGGGGAGACACGGGTAACCACACGCCCGTGTGCGTTGCCGTGTCCACAACACACCATTGAGCCCAATCGTGTCCCATATAAAAACAGGAGTAGGCAGCTTCCATCCCGAGCACCACACGGGTACACACACCCCCGTATGTGTGGCCGTGTCATGAGCCATTATTTTTGTGATAAGCGCTAGAGCAGGACACGGGTCCAAACACACCCGTGTGACTGACCGTGTGCGTCTACACGGGTAGGTACCCTGCCATGTTCTGCGCCGTGTTGCTGTTCGATGGTGTTCATCCTGAGAAGGACACGGCTTGACACCTAGCCGTGTCCATACCCGTGTCGTTGTTCAATGAAGTGTTGCCCGAGAAGGACACGGGTTGTCACCCAGCCGTGTCATTACCCATGTGCATTTTAATTCATTGTGCCCAAGCAGGACACGGGTTAATACACGGCCGTGTTGTTGACTGTGTCCGCCTGACACGCTGCCCTCCCGTGATGTTTGACCACACGTCCCGACGAAACCCGTGTTCCACGCAGTTAAGATTCCCTAACACGGGTACACACACGGCCATGTGCGCACCCGTGTTTGACTTCTTTAAATAGGGTCGTGTTCTTTCTGGTCATCTCCATCTTCCTCCCTTATTTTCCAGCTCCACTTCCTGCATAGATCCTAGTCTCCAGGGCCGGTTGAGTTTTAGCCTTCAATGTGCGTAGATTCGCTCCCTATCGTAGCCATCTAACCTCCTAGGTAACATTATGTTTATGTTTTTATTCAACTTCTTCTTTCTCTCAACTCTCTTCTCCAAATTCTTGTTCTCCCCCTTTCATTCCCCCCCCCTTTTTCTTCTTCATTATTTTTCTAAACAAAAAAATCCTGGTATTTGTCCACAGATCATGTCTTCAGGACGTGCCCAAGACGGTCGTCGTCGTCGCCCGGAACTCCAGGCATTGTCTACGGAACGACACGACACTAATGCACTGCTGGAGTTCACAGATCCAGCGCACGTCTTCCGTTACAACCGCCTCTAGTCAAAGAATTATCAAGATATTCGATCAATTGACTGGAGCGTATTAGAGGAGATAAATTTAGCGGGAGATGTTAGACAATTAATATCTGTAGTGGGTCGGCAGCAGTTCTTTGCTATCGAGGAGTTAGGTTTTAAGGAACTCACGCTCGAGTTCATGTCGTCCTTTTACTTAAATCTTAGACATACTCTCACCGAGCACGCACACGCACACGAGGGGGTCATCTCTTTTCGAGTAGGGTGCATTTTTTATACACTCTCACTCATCCAATTCACCCAATACTTGGGGGTGTATGAGGACTCGTTCCTTTTTAGTGTCGCCTACCCCAAGCTTCATTTCGACCTCCCCACTCGCGATCATGCCGGCAACATCTGGTCCCGGCTTTCTTTTGACTTTAGTCCATATGAGGCCAAGAGGTCTAAGGCCTCCAAGTTGCATTCTCCTGCCCTCCACTATATTCACCACCTCCTTAGCCATACCTTGAGCGGCCGGGGTGAAGTTCTGGCGTTATTAGTAGGTAGGACGTGTTATATCTTTATAGCATGTCGTCTCGTTACCCCCTTCATCTGGGTTTCATGCTCGCACAGTTCATCCTTCACCAAGCTGACAACTCCCGCATAGGGTCTATTTGTGTAGCACCCTACATTACCCGCCTGGTGAATAATATGAACATTTTCTCGTCCCTTCCCCCGATGACAGTGGTTGCGAAGAACGTGCCTATCACGATGGCCAGTCTTCGATCCTTCCGCCTCGTCACTGCCCATCCGGGCCGGGGAGGCATTATATATTCTCTTACGAGGCGTGGACCACACGCGCATGATGATGATGATGACGAGGTGGATCCTGATCTCGATGAGCCTCTTATGCATCCGCCAAGCTCTACTTGAAAGATATTGTACCTAAACACCTAGAGGGGGGGGGGGTGAATAGGTGACTTGAATCTTTTTAACTTTTTATGGCAGCAATCAGTTTCTAACACAGATTTATATTTACTTTTGCACAGCAATCACACAGCAATCACAGCAAACCACAGAATATCACAGCACACAGTAGACACACAGTTTTATAGTGGTTCCCCAAGATTTGGGTACATCCACTTTCCCCCTTCGCCTATCTAGCAGTGTACTAGATTCGGCCCAACTTCTCCACTATCTCAGAACCCCAAAATAGGTTCCTACACCTCAGGCCCAAGGCCCTACAACTCAGCTTCTTCACAAAGCCTACACTCAGCCACAAAGGCCTACACTCAGCCACCAAGGCCTACACTCAGCCACCAAGGCCTACACTCAGCCACCAAGGCCTACACTCAGAGATTTCAATCTCCTACACTCAGGCTCTCAAGCCCTACACTCAGCCTTTAGAATTACAGTCTTACAAGACTCAGATCCAAAGGATCCTACAAGAAAATATGAATACAATAATATTAACTCAGCAACTCAGAGACAAGAGAGGAGAGTTGTGAGTTTCTTGATGAGTTCTTGGAAGAACTCAGCTGAAATCAATCTGACTTAGCTTTCTTCAAAGCTTCTTGAAAGTAGAACTCAATAAGATTGACTCCTTCTGCAGTTGATCCTTGATCTCTGCTACTTAAGATTCAGAATAAATCTGAACCCTTCTTCTCAGCCTGGTTCCAACAGCTGATTTCTTGGATGGAGCTCTCTCTCTCCAACTTCTTAGATCTTCACTTGATAGCTAGATCTTCTTTTAATCTGAACTTGGACTTGTGTTCAATCAATCACTTTCTGTAGACAGCATAAGCCTATTTATAGGCCTTCTTCATGGTAACCGGCTGGTCCGGTCCATAACTGAATTCTGACAACTCTAACAGATGCTATAGACCGGCTGGAATGGCAGCTGTCAAGTCATCCAGTCAGTTCTTGAAAATTCTGTAACTATCTGTAAGTGTCGAGACTTTCTGTCTTTAAGTGTCGAAACTTATAGACCAAGTGTCGACACAAGTTGTCTAAGTGTCGACACTAGTCTACAAGGTGTCGACACAACTCCTTGTGTTGTAGATTTTATATCTCGACACTACTTCTTCTTCATGTGTCGACACTGAAATTGAGTGTCGACACAAGTACTTGTACTTCAGTATTTTGCTGAATTCTTCTAAGTGTCGACACAACACCTTTGTGTCGACACATCTTCATGTGTTGAATCTGTTAAGTGTCGACACTGCTTCTTGGTGTCGACACATATCTTCAGTGTTGATACTTGTTGAGTGTCGACACAGCTCCTTGTGTCGACACATTCTTCTTCTGTCGAGACTCTGGCTGAGTGTCGACACATTCCCTTGGTGTCGACACTTGTACTTAGAATATTTTGTTGAACTTTGCTGTTCTTTGCTAAGTGTCGACACATCTCCTTGTGTCGACACTTTCTTCAAGTGTTGAGTCTTCAGCTGAGTGTCGACACATTGCTCAAGGTGTCGACACTTACTTCAAGTGTTGACTCTTCTGCTGAGTGTCGACACATTGTTCTGGGTGTCGACACTTTCTTCAAGTGTTGACTCTTCTGCTGAGTGTCGACACATTGTTCTGGGTGTCGACACTTGTACTTAGTCTCTGCAGACTTTTGCTGAGTGTCGACACAGCCTCCAAGTGTCGACACTTTCTGGTGTAGACACAGTTTCACTGGGTGTCGACACAACTGCTATGTGTCGACACAGCTTCACTGCACTCTTCTTTATTGAGTGTCGACACAGCTCCTTGTGTCGACACTTTCTGTCTGGTGTCGACTCAGCATCCCTGGTGTCGACACAATGACTCCAAGTGTCGACACTGCTTGCCTGGGTGTCGACACAAGTCTTCTTAAGTGTCGACACTTTCCCTCTGGGTGTCGACACATGAACTTAGAAACTTTTCTTCTTTCCTGCAAATACTTAACCTGCACAAGTAAATTCAAAACACATCAAATACATTTTGATGTATATCATTGAGTTGGGTGAGGCTTCTTCAAATCAGGTACATTTAGACCATTGTACCCAACAATCTCCCCCTATTTGGAGAAGTCATAACCCTTAGTCAATGATATACACCATTCATAATAAAATTACAAAATGATGTAAAGCAGGATTATATATAGCAGGGCAAACATAAGCATGTATCAAACAAACATGTATACAAAGACATAATCTCAGAACAATAATGAAATAAGTTTTTCACATAGAAAATTTATTACACAACACATTGTTCTAATACTTTGTCATATTCATATTTCAAAAAGTTTACAGAATGTTTTACATCAAAAGATTACATAGCAAACTTTAAGAAAATTCTAATTCTATTTCTGATCAGGCTCCTTGATCACTATTCCTTTTCCAGCTTGTACTTTGGCTTGAACAGGAGCTTCAGCAACTTCAGCATCAGCAGGTTTCTTGCCTTTCAGATCTTTCTTCTTAAGTTCCTCAGCCTTGATCTTTTGCCTTTCAAAATAATGATAAGGCTTGGAAGAGTACTTGCTAGGCTCCTGAGCAGTAGGAGGTAGCTTTCCCATCTTGGCCTTTCTTCTGTATTGGACAATAGCCTCCTGCCTTGTCTCATGCTTTCTCCATTCAACCTCAGAAAACCACTTGTTCCTGTCTAGCACATTATCTTTTGCAGCTTTCCAGGCAGTCAAAATAATGTTCCTAGAGGTGGGGCTCCACTGCTCAAAGTCAGGTCTTTGTTCAGCTTGCTCCCTGAACCTCTTCTTTGACAATTTGGTTTCTTCTTCAGCTTGCTCCTTCAAGATGGCTTCCTGTAAAGCTTCAGAGACAGGCTGAACAACTTTCTCTATTATGACATTGTCCTTACCCCCAGGTGGGCTATACATGGACTGTATGTCAGCATGGATCATGTCAAAATCTGGTGGAGGATAGATCACTTGAGCTACTTCTGGTTGCTCACCTCCAAGATATGCAGGGTTAATACCAGATTCTGCTACATTATCATCATCACAAAGAGGAGGATAACCAAGAGTGGCTCTAATGGAATTAGAAACCCATTTTGCATGGTCAGAGCCAGCTTTGACTAAAAACCTCTCCCCCTTTATGACTTCTCTTTCTATGTGATCCCTTAAATCATCTTTTTGAAATCGGATTTGGGCATTGAGATAATTGACTCCATCCTTGTAGAAAGGTCTTAAACTTTGGAGTTTTTCAGAGATCAGCTTCTGAGAGTCTTGAATAGCAGTTGTAACTTCAGTTAAGCTTTCTTGCAGTGCTTTATCAAAAGCTGTCATAGCAGTAGCAGTAGAAGTTGTCAGGCCAGCAGCAATGTTCTTCATTTCTGTGACAATAGCATTGTGAGATTGTGTCAAATTATCATTCATTCTGAGTTGGTTCTCTAGAACATATCCCTGCTTCAGTGCTATGTCATCTACTTGAGCCTTTATCTTTTCTTGATGAGTTGCAAGATAGACTACTGCATTCCCACCCTTGTGGAAGCAGTCAGTCATCTCCTTCTTATTGAGAGTCATCTCAAATCTTATGGATTTAATATCCTGGGCCAAATTAAATTGGAGAGATTTGTGCCCCTCATCCATATATGTCTCTATAGCTTTCCTATGCTCATCAAGCTTAACTTGCATTGCAACCATTAAAGCACTATAATCAACAGTTGGAGCTGGCTGTGATATAGGCTGTAGAGCAACAGTTTGGAGAGCCTTTTTGTAACTCTGGCTTCTTCTTCTGAATACTTGAAACTTTCTTTTCTTAGCCCTTGTTGTCTCCTCATCTTCAGAAGCAGATGTGCTGGCTATCTCTACCCTTTCCTTAGGTAGCTTCTTCTGCACTTCTGGTGCCTTCTCAGTCTCTTGCCTTGCAGGCTCTTCAACATGTACTATTTGCTCCCCCTCAACTGGAGCATTCTCTTCTTCAGCAGCAACAGTGTCCTTGTCAAAATCTGCTTGATCCAGATTTAAAAATAAATCTTCCATGGTATACTCTTGTGGAGAATGAGCTGGAGAAACTCTGGGCTCATCTACCACTGGATCAGATACAACTTGATTTGTAACAGATGTGTCCTCCATGACAACATCTGGGACTGGACTATCAATCTGTGTTTGCTGATTGTCATAATTTAGGGAATCAGATAAAACAGTATCCTCTAAAGGAAAATCTAAAGCACTAAGCTCAGTGATTACCTCTAGAATGATGTTAGTAGCTTGCTCACTGTCCAGAGGAGTGGGTTCTTCCACAACTAATGGCTCCCCCTGGATTTGTTCCTGGTGTAAGGGGCTAGCTGGAGGTATCTCCCCCTGCCTTTCAGCAACTACTGGTTGAGCTGGAGTCTTCTCAACAGTCCCTTCTTCATGCTCATCAGGTGAGAAAACAACTTGATCTTCACTTTCAGAGCTGCTAGTTGGAACCTAAGCCACTGGAGCAGCTTTCTTCTTCTGCTTTTGTAGAGTTACTTTCTCAGGAGTTATCTTCTCAGGGGTTGGCATCTCCTTAGACAACACCCTGTCCCATTTGGAGAAGATCCTCATGTCCATCTTTCTCATATGGTTGATTTTGCTTCCAGCAGCTTGTCCCATAGCTTCTGGTATAACACCAGCAAGATATAGACTTAAGATCCTTCCCAAGTTGGGCTTCTTGAGGCTTTCCTTAATCTTCTCAAAAACTACTACAGACCAGTCAGTTTTCAGAGTGAAGATTATCCTTGTCATAATACTAAACATATAGGCAGACACTCTGTCATGCCCTCCTGGCTTGCTCAATAGCACTTCCCAACAATTTCAGACAGGAATTTCCCCTGACTGTTCATTCCTTTTCTATTGAAAACAGATCCAATTTTCATCTTTGCATCCAGTCCACACCAAGTTAAAGCTTCTCTGGTCTTAGAAGCAGTAACTTCTTCTTCTTCTTTGGTTCTTGGTAACTGGAGTACTTTCCTCAAACTTTTAGGTGATACCTTCACCTCCTCACCATGAACCCTGGACTTGATCTTGAATCCAGATTCGTCTACCTTAGCACCACTGACGAATTCCAAGACTTCCTTCTTCAAATCTTTGTTGGCTCTGAAACAAGATATTCTAACCCTGAGTCGGCAACTAGGGTTACTATAGTCTTGATCTCCAGGTCTGCATCATGAAAAGCATTGCGCACCAGCTCGTCGCCTTCGTTGACGTTCTCCTCAAGCTTTGGCGCCATTAGGGTTTGAAGAATTTGACTGGAGAGAAGAGAGGTGTCGACACACAAGTTTTGGTCTCGAAACTTTTGAAAGCGTGTCGACAGACTAAGGCAAAATCCTATTTATACCTTTCTATGTTTGAAGATGAAAAGGCGGGCGGCTAATTTAAATTGTGTCGACACTGTCGATAAGTGTCGACACTGACTTATAATGTCTCGACACTTACGTGTCGACACAAGTTTAGTCAACAGATTATATGTGTCGACACATGTTTATGTGTCGACACCACATAACTCGACATTTAGTCGAGACTTTACTTAGATAATTCTGAGTAAAACCTAAGTGTCGACACCACCTTGGATGTGTCGACATCTACTTGTCATGTGTCGACACTAATTTTCTGAAGTGTCGACACCAACTTCCTTGATGTGTCGACACCTTTTCCCTGAAGTGTCGACACCACTTTTCTGTGTCGACACAGAGATCTCTGTGTGTCGACACCTTTTTACTTAGCCATTTCCAATTCTATAAACTTACTTTAAGTTTATCATTCCTAGTTCAATTTTAAACCTATTGAACTTAGCTTCTTCTAGTGGCTTAGTATACATATCAGCTAGTTGATTATCAGTTTTAACATATTCTAGTAAAATATCTTCTTTCTCTACATGCTCCCTAAGAAAATGATATTTTATCTCTATATGTTTAGTTCTACTATGAGAAACAGGGTTATGTGCAATGGATATAGCACTTGTAGAATCACAAAAGAGTGGAGTTCTACTTACCTGAAATCCATAGTCCTCAAGCTGATGTTGTATCCATAGAAGTTGAGCACAGCAACTTCCTGCAGCCACATATTCTGATTCTGCAGTGGAGATAGCCACACTTGTCTGCTTTTTGCTACTCCAAGAAATCAGTCTTCCACCTAGGAATTGACAGGTTCCAGTTGTGCTTTTTCTATCTTCTTTGCATCCTACAAAGTCTGCATCTGAATAACCTGTTAGTTCAAAATCCCCATTCCTAGGGTACCAGAGGCCTAGATAAGGAGTGCCCTTTAGATATCTCAGTATCCTTTTGACTGCTGTCAAATGAGACTCTTTAGGGCGGGCTTGATACCTAGCACAGACACATGTAGCATACATGATATCTGTTCTACTTGCAGTCAAATATAACAGGGCGCCAACTATCCCTCTATACAAGATTTCATCTACAGGTTTCCCTGCATCATCCTTGCTAAGAGACATACTTGACCCCATAGGAGTCTTCATGGTGCTGGATGAATCCATACCATACTTCCTTATGAGTTCTAGGGTGAACTTAGACTGGCATATGGATAATCCATTCTCAGTCTGTCTTACTTGGAGACCCAAGAATAACTTAAGCTCTCCCATACTACTCATCTCAAATTGACCTTGCATTAGTTTTGCAAACTTTTTGAAAAGACTACTTTCAGTAGACCCAAATATAATGTCATCTACATATATTTGGACTAGTATTACTTTGCCTCGAGATTCCCTAAGGAATAGAGTCTTGTCTATTTTCCCCCTTGTGAACTTATTCTCAATGAGGAAACTAGACAGGGTTTTATACCAAGCCCTAGTGGCTTGCTTTAACCCATATAATGCTTTCCTAAGTCTATAGACATGATTAGGTAGAGTTGAATCAACAAAACCTGATGGCTGTTCCACATAGACTTCCTCTTTAAGATTACCATTCAGAAATGCTGAATTGACATCCATTTGGTAAACTTTGAATCCTTAAAAGGTTGCATAGGCCAGGAACATCCTTATGGCTTCCAGTCTGGCTACTGGAGCAAAGGTTTGATCAAAATCAATACCTTCTTCCTGCCTATATCCTTTAGCAACCAATCTTGCTTTGTTCTTAATGATGACTCCTTGCTCATCCATCTTGTTCCTATAGATCCACTTTGTCCCAATTATATTGTAGTCTTTAGGTTTAGGAACAAGCTCCCAGACCTTGCATCTCTTGAACTGATTCAGCTCCTCTTACATTGCCTCAATCCAAAGAGGGTCTTGGATGGCTTCTTCAAACTTCTTTGGTTCAACTTGGGATAGGAAACTGGAGTAGATTGCTGCATTCAGATTTCTGCTCCTTATTTGTACCCCTTGTCTTGGATCACCAATGATTTGTTCTGCTGGATGATCTCTAAGATGCCTATTGGCTGGAGGCATCCTGACTTCAGGTTGAAGTTCTTCAACTTCTTCATCTTGTTGTACTCCTTGTACTTCGTCTGCATTAGGTACATGTAGTACTCCCCCTGGACAACAGCCACTGTCTTCTACATGCTGTCTTGCAGTAGGTTCTTCTTCTATTCTGAGCTTGTCCATCTTCTTTGTTAAACCTGTGGGGCTGCATACACTACTAGACAACTCATTGTTAATAAGCCTAGTTTCATCAAATACAACATGTACAGATTCCTCTACAACTTGAGTAGACAAGTTGTAGACTCTATAAGCCTTACTATTATTGCTGTGCCCAACAAAAATTCCCTCTTGGGACTTGGCAGCAAACTTAGTCAAGTAAGACTTTCCATTGTTAAGTATGAAGCACTTACAACCAAAGATCCTGAAGTAGGATAGGTTTGGTTTCCTGCCTTTCACAACCTCATAGGGGGTCTTGTTGAGGCTTTTAGTTATGGTAGCCCTATTAATAACATGGCATGCAGTATTAACTGCTTCAGCCCAGAAATATTCTGGTAGTGATGTATCACTTAATAGGGTCCTACCAGCCTCAATCAAGGTTCTATTCTTCCTCTCAGCAATGCCATTTTGCTGAGGTGTTCTTGATGAAGAAAACTCTTGAAATATCCCAAATTCTTCACATAGTTTTGTCATGATATCAGACTGAAACTTAGTACCATGGTCACTTCTTATTTTGACCACTGTACTATTTAGTTCATTCTGAATCTGTTTGACAAAGCTATAGAATACATTGGGTGTTTCGGATTTCTGTCTTAGAAAGAACACCCAGGAAAACCTTGAGTAGTCATCTACAACTACAAAGGTATAGACCTTCCTACCTAGGCTGTGAACTGGCATTGGACCAAAGAGATCAATATGCAAGAGGTATAAACACCTCACAGCATCTTTGTTTTCAATGCTTCTAAAGGTGGATCTAGTCTGCTTGCCCTTTTGACAAGCTGAGCAAATACCATCTTTAATACACTTAACTTGAGGACCATTCCTCACTAACTCTTTGCTAAAGAGTTTGCCAATTGTCTTGTAGTTTAGATGGGCTAGCCTCTTGTGCCATTTGACACAATGAGAGACTGTCTCATCAGCTACAAGACACAATTGAGAACCATTGGTCTCACACATAATGTCTAGGCAGTAGACATTCCTCTTTCTATAACCTGTCAAAATGATCTCTTGATCATTTGATCTCTTGATATGACAACCATTCTTAACAAATGAGATGTCATATCCTACATCACTTAATTGACTTATACTAATTAGGTTGTGTTTCAAACC
Source organism: Platanthera guangdongensis (assembly GCA_039583875.1). Classification (NCBI taxonomy): domain Eukaryota; kingdom Viridiplantae; phylum Streptophyta; class Magnoliopsida; order Asparagales; family Orchidaceae; genus Platanthera; species Platanthera guangdongensis. The sequence goes on from CM077149.1 coordinate 49,058,207, forward strand.
TTTAACATAAGCCACTTGAGTAATGGTAACTAAGTTACTAGAAATGTTACCAAATCCTTTGATGATTCCTTTTTCAGAACCACCAAAGGTGACTTTAGGACCATCTTTGATTGGAGTGTAGTCCTTTAGTAAATCCCTTGTTCCAGTCATGTGTCTGGAACATCCACTGTCCAAGTACCATATTGGGGCATGGTCACTTGGACTCACCTGCAAAACAGATTAGTGAACCTTAGAACCCAAAGAATTCTTGGGTCCTTGGTACTGGTTAGTTTGCATCCTAACAAAGCTACCTGCAGGCTTTCCAACAGGCAGTTTGCTACTCACTTTGGCACTAGCATTGTGCCAACAGTCCACTGCAAAGTGGCCTACCTTGCCACAGCACCAACACTCAAACTTATTGTACCTTTGCTTAGGTACTGTCTTTGCTGTATTATCCACAACAGACTTGTTGAGAGTTGGGGCTTTGCCCTTGGACTTAGACTTAGACTGAACAGTCCTTGCAGGTCTAGTAAATCCCAGTCCAGCTTTACCTTTGTGATGAACAAATTCATCATTTAAGGGTAGAACTAACTTAGGTTTAGAAAACCTAGCAACTAAGTCTTTCTCCTTCTGAAGATTAATCTCCAGACTCTTGATTTGATCATTCTTAAATGATATAGTCCCCATCTGAATCACAGTAATGTGCTTCAGTCTGGCTATCTCATTAAGCTTTTGATCAAACAATTTCTCAGAATCTGTTGCTGCAGCTTTGAGATTAGCAATTTCCTTTGCCTGACTTTTGGCTAGGGACTTGCTCTTCTTGTAAGCTTGCAATAGAACTTTATATTCATCTATCAACTGATGAATATCTTCTTCAGACTCAGATGCACTCTCATCACTTGATGATGATGAATCTGATTCTGTACTGGCACAAGAAATTGAACTGAAAGAACAATGTTGTACCTTACTAGGTCCTGGCTGCTCCAGGATTTTGTCACTTTCTGTCAATGCCATTAGCCCTTGGCATTGACTGTCCTCTTGTTCATATATAGATTTCATAATCTGCATGAACTCTTCTTCTTCTTCCTCAGCAAACAGCCCTATATATGCTTCTGCATCTGACTCGGTTTCTGATGAAGATAAATCTGACAGGCTCTTATCCTTTTTGGCAACAAAGGACTTTTCCTTTTTGCCCTTGTATTGATTCTTCTTCTTGTCATTAGACTCCTTTCTTTTCTCTGGACAATCTGCTATCACATGTCCTTGTCTATTACAGCAATAGCAAACTATTTTTGAAAGAGTTGCTTTGCTGGACTTAGTCTTTTTCCTGTCTTTCTTTGAAGACTTTTTATCCTGATAATAGTCTTCCTTTCTCTGTGAAGTAGAAGGCCTTGTCCTCCACTGTTTCTTCTTTAAGAACTTCTGGAAATGTCTTGTGAAGGCAGCAAAGTCCTCATCACTTTCACTGCTCTCAGACTTCCTGCTTTCTGAATCTTCTGACTTAGTGTCAGTAACCTTTGGAGGTGGAGTTGGTGACTTACTCCTGTACTTTCTGGGGGATTCTGATTTGAAGGCCACTGTCCTTTCCTGATGTTCATTTCTTGTTGATTTCTCCTCTTCTTTTCTCACCATTACCTGCATTTCATAGGACAGCAGTTTGCCAAATAGTGTTGGTGGAGGAATTTCTCCCAACTTTGCCATTTCCCTAATGACACAGATCTTGGTGTCCCAATCTTTTGTTAGGGACCTTAGAAACTTATCATTGAGTTCATAATTACTGAACTCTCTGCCATAGGACATGAGTTCATTCACAATCCTATAGAACTTTTTATAGCATTCAGTTATGCTATCAGCTTTTCCTTGTCTAAAACTTTCATATTCTTGATTTAGCAAGGATTTCCTGTCTTGCCTTACTTCTTCAGAACCCTCCATATACACAATAAGAGTATCCCACATCTCTTTAGCTGTCTTGCAGTGTATCAGATTCTGAAAAGTTGCATTATCTATAACACTCACAATAATGTTCTGAGCCCTTTTGTCCATAGTGGCTAGAACAATTTCATCCTTTGTCATTTCAGAGAAATCCTTTGGTGTTCTCTGATTTGCATCTAAGAATGATACCTTCATGGGCACATATGGCCCTTCCTTCACTGTGATATAAATCCTAGGGTCTGAGGCTTCCATAAAAAGTCTCACCCTTTCCTTCCAGATACCAAAGATCTCTTTCCTACATATGGGTAGCTTCATGGATCCCAATTCCTTGTGATTCTCAGTGGAACCCATGGTTCTTGATTTTCTTGATTCTGTAATTGACTTAGACTGAATCTGCCAACAGGATCTACTCAGACAGTTATGTCCCTTTTTGAGTAACCTGGCTCTGATACCACTTGAAAGATATTGTACCTAAACACCTAGAGGGGGGGGGGGGTGAATAGGTGACTTGAATCTTTTTAACTTTTTATGGCAGCAATCAGTTTCTAACACAGATTTATATCTACTTTTGCACAGCAATCACACAGCAATCACAGCAAACCACAGAATATCACAGCACACAGTAGACACATAGTTTTATAGTGGTTCCCCAAGATTTGGGTACATCCACTTTCCCCTTCGCCTATCTAGCAGTGTACTAGATTCGGCCCAACTTATCCACTATCTCAGAACCCCAAAATAGGTTCCTACATCTCAGGCCCAAGACCCTACAACTCAGCTTCTTCACAAAGCCTACACTCAGCCACAAAGGCCTACACTCAGCCACCAAGGACTACACTCAGCCACCAAGGCCTACACTCAGCCACCAAGGCCTACACTCAGAGATTTCAATCTCCTACACTCAGGCTCTCAAGCCCTACACTCATCCTTTATAATTACAGGCTTACAAGACTCAGATCCAAAGGATCCTACAAGAAAATATGAATACAATAATATTAACTCAGCAACTCAGAGACAAGAGAGGAGAGTTGTGAGTTTCTTGATGAGTTCTTCGAAGAACTCAGCTGAAATCAATCTGACTTAGCTTTCTTCAAAGCTTCTTGAAAGTAGAACTCAATAAGATTGACTCCTTCTGCAGTTGATCCTTGATCTCTGCTACTTAAGATTCAGAATAAATCTGAACCCTTTTTCTCAGCCTGGTTCCAACAGCTGATTTCTTCGATGAAGCTCTCTCTCTCCAACTTCTTAGATCTTCACTTGATAGCTAGATCTTCTTTTAATCTGAACTTGGACTTGTGTTCAATCAATCACTTTCTGTAGACAGAATAAGCCTATTTATAGGCCTTCTTCATGGTAACCGGCTAGTCCGGTCCATAACTGAATTCTGACAACTCTGACAGATGCTGTAGACCGGCTGGAATGGCAGCTATCAAGTCATCCAGTCAGTTCTTAAAAATTCTGTAACTGTCTGTAAGTGTCGAGACTTTCTGTCTTTAAGTGTCGACACTTATAGACCAAGTGTCGACACAAGTTGTCTAAGTGTCGACACTAGTCTACAAGGTGTCGACACAACTCCTTGTGTTGTAGATTTTATATCTCGACACTGCTTCTTCTTCATGTGTCAACACTGAAATTGAGTGTCGACACAAGTACTTGTACTTCAGTATTTTGCTGAATTCTTCTAAGTGTCGACACAACACCTTTGTGTCGACACATCTTCATATGTTGAATCTGTTAAGTGTCGACACTGCTTCTTGGTGTCGACACATGTCTTCAGTGTTGATACTTGTTGAGTGTCGACACAGCTCCTTGTGTCGACACATTCTTCTTCTGTCGAGACTCTGGCTGAGTGTCGACACATTCCCTTGGTGTCGACACTTGTACTTAGAATATTTTGTTGAACTTTGCTGTTCTTTGCTAAGTGTCGACACAGCTCCTTGTGTCGACACTTTCTTCAAGTGTTGAGTCTTCAGCTGAGTGTCGACACATTGCTCTAGGTGTCGACACTAACTTCAAGTGTTGACTCTTCTGCTGAGTGTCGACACATTGTTCTGGGTGACGACACTTTCTTCAAGTGTTGACTCTTCTGCTGAGTGTCGACACATTGTTCTGGGTGTCGACACTTGTACTTAGTCTCTGCAGACTTTTGCTGAGTGTCGACACAGCCTCCAAGTGTCGACACTTTCTGGTGTAGACACAGTTTCACTGGGTGTCGACATAACTGCTATGTGTCGATACAGCTTCACTGCACTCTTCTTTATTGAGTGTCGACACAGCTCCTTGTGTCGACACTTTCTGTCTAGTGTCGACTCAGCATCCCTGGTGTCGACACAATGACTCCAAGTGTCGACACTGCTTGCCTGGGTGTCGACACAAGTCTTCTTAAGTGTCGACACTTTCCCTCTGGGTGTCGACACATGGACTTAGAAACTTTTCTTCTTTCCTGCAAATACTTAACCTGCACAAGTAAATTCAAAACACATCAAATACATTTTGATGTATATCATTGAGTTGGGTGAGGCTTCTTCAAATCAGGTACATTTAGACCAATGTACCCAACACTACTTAAGCTTAGGAAGAGTCTTCTACTGCTCCTCCTCGAGCCCGTTCGCAGTATTTGCGGGAGTTCGAGCACTTCTTCGAGACCGAGCTCTCTCTATGATTACAACGTATAGAGGTGTCTCAGAATAGGACAGAGGATACCATTATTTAGATCAGGGACCACTTGGGGATCTCTCCAAGACCACCGGCAGCTCCTGGCCTGCCTCACTTCCCTGATGCTCAGACTGACCCGCCAGCCTACTTTTGACATGTATCAGTGTATTTTAGCAGCATTTATTTGCATTAGTGTATTATCAGACATTATATATATAATATCATATCAGCTCCTTTTTCATTTGTGTGCACTTTTATTTTCATGATAGCTAGTTCTCTATTTATTTTTTGGTGAAATTACTCTCTCAGCCCTTTACATTGCAATGAGGACATTGCAGATTTTAAGTCTGGGGGTGGATGTTCTTCAATTTTATAATTTCTGTGATATACATGATTACAATTACTTATACTTTTCCTATCATAGTACTCAAGGTTGTTATACCCCCCCAAAAGTTTTTTTGTGTACTTCTTTAAGCTCTCATGAATTCACTCATTTGGGATTATAACTATCTAATTTAACTTCGCACGCTAATTAAAATAAATTGATGTAGACTCGTTGAGTGTTCAACTTTGTTGATTCGTAATTATGTATATAAATTCATTAGCCTAATTTTCTCTATATAATTTATTTTTAAGATTAACCCTTTATATTATTGACTATCAATCACTCTATTGTAGAAAATATACTCATCTATAATAAAGTGAGTCGATGAGTGTAACATTTTTATAAGCTTGTATTAGGGAATCAAAATAAAAAATACTCTCTATTGATGTCTAGAACTTACCCTCTAGCGATCCTCAAAACTTTTGCATAGGTTAATTAGTGAGGGCAGAAATGACTTAGGCCTCCTTTTGGATAGCTTGAGCCTTGCAAACCCAAAACCTTAAAAATTATACCCTTGCACACCCAATTTGGACCTAAGCCTTATCCTTTTGAAACTCTACTACTAAAATTCACCAAGACCAAATCCTTACCTATTAGCAAACCTATCATTGAGATCTTCTTGGAATGAATTTGTTCATAGTGATACGTGGCCTGAGTGCATGTATACTTGCACCCACTCGGAATGATCCCTACTATGAACCCTTGAAAAAACATAGTGATATGTGGCTTGAGTGCGTGTATACTTGCACTCACTCGGAATGATCCCTACTATGTCCCCTTGGTTAAGAAGAAAAAATAAAAATATAGAGTATCCTTCAAAAATGTGGGAAGGATAATAATTGTAAAGTCTGAGGGTGCTTTTATAATATTTATGTATGTTAAGGTATTTACAGAACAAAAGGCTAGATCGTGATTTAGGTGTGATAAAAAAAACCCCATCGAATTTATCTTTGATTACCCCACCTATAATCGCCTATCCTAAGCCAAAAAGGTTACCCCATAATACAAGTCCTAAGGATCCAATCTCATTAATTCTAACTAGTGTCGTGGAGAAGGTGTGAAAAGGTAAGCTCATGACTATCAATATTGGTACTTATAAGTTTTGAAATACTAATACATATCTTATTGAGATTGTTATTTTCTCCTCACAATTGTCATGGATGACTATACTTCTATTTCTAAGAAAGTGTGAAAGATAGTTAATAGATATATTGGAGGAAGTTTAAGATAAAGTTATATTTAGAAAAGTCTGCTATATTATTTCCTTTACGATTACATCATCAAAGTTCTCTTTAAATTCATTGCAACCAGTGTGCGGAAGCAAAATTATTTATTGGTAACCCAAATGTTTGAATTAGTTTGCTTAGGGATAAGCAAAATTCTAAGTCTGGGGGTATTTTAGGAATTTTGCTTGTCCCAAAGCAAACTAATTCAAACATTTGGGTTACCAATAATAATTTTGCTTCCGCACACTGGTTGCAATGAATTTAAAGAGAACTTTGATGATGTAATCCTATAGGAAATAGTATAACAGACTTTTCTAAATATAACTTTATCTTAAAATTCCTCCAATATATCTGTTAACTATCTTTCACTCTTTCTTAGAAATAGAAGTATAGTCATCCATGACAATTATGAGGAGAAAATAACAATCTCAATAAGATATGTATTAGTATTGCAAAACTTATAAGTACCATTATTGATAGTTATGAGCTTATCTTTTCACACCCTATCCACGACACTAGTTAGAATTAGTGAGGTTGGATCCTTAGGACTTGTATTATGGGGTAACCTTTTGGGCTTAGGATAGGCGATTATAGTTGGGGTAATCAAAGATAAATTCGATGAGGTTTTTTTTATCACACCTAAATCACGATTGAGCCTTTTGTTCTGTAAATACCTTAACATACATCAATATTATAAAAGCACCCCCAGACTTTACAATTATTATACTTCCCAAATTTTTGAAGGATACTCTATATTTTTATTTTTTTCTTCTTAGCCAAGGGGCCATAGTAGGGATCATTCCGAGTGAGTGCAAGTATACACGCACTCAGGCCACAAATCACTATGTTTTTTTCAAGGGTTCATAGCAGGGATCATTCTGAGTGGGTGCAAGTATACATGCACTCAGGCCACGAATCACTATGAATAAATTCATTCCAAGAAGATCTCAATGATAGGTGTGCTATTAGGTAAGGATTTGGCCTTGGTGAATTTTAGTAGTAGAGTATCAAAAGGATAGGGCTTAGGTCCAAATTGGGTGTGCAAGGGTATAATGTTTAAGGTTTTGGGTTTGCAAGGCTCAAGCTATCCAAAAGGAGGCCTAAGTCATTTCTGCCCTCACTAATTAACCTATATTGCAAAAGTTTTGAGGATCGCTAGAGGGCAAGTTCTAGACATCAATAGAGAGTATTTTTTTATTTTGATTTTCTAATGCAAGCTTATAAAAATGTTACACTCGTCGACTCACTTTATTATAGATGAGTATATTTTTCTAAAATAGAGTGATTGATAGTTAATAATATAAAGGGTTAATCTTAAAAGTAAATTATATAGAGAAAATTAGGCTAATGAATTTCTATACATAATTACGAATCAACAAAGTTGAACACTGAATAAGTCTACATCAATTCATTTTAATCAGTGTGCGAAGTTAAATTAGATAGTTATAATCTCAAATGAGTGAATTCATGAGAGTTTAAAGGAGTACACAAAAACATTTTGGGGGTATAACAACCTTGAGTACTATGATAGGAAAAGTATAAGTAATTATAATCATGTCTATCATAGAAATTATAAAATTGAAGAACAGGTAGCCTTGGTAGCTTCTCCGGAAATACATCGGCAAAATCCCGCACCACTAGGATATTATGAATGGAATCTTTGGCCTCGGCCATCTCAAAGAGCACCTGATACACCTTGTCTCCCTGCAGATGGTCCTTGACGGCTTGAATAGAAGATAACGATATATGAGGTGTGAGTTCAATACCTTAGAAAATGACCTTCGAGTCCTCATATCTAAAGACAATTTGTTTTTCTGCACACTCAATTCTGGCGTGGTGCCAACACAACCATGCCATGCCCAAAATAAGATCGAACCCCGGTATTCCCAATACCGTTGTCGGGGTTTCGAAGGTCTTTCCTCCAATACAAACTTCCATATTGCACTTTGCGGACGAAGTTATCACAGAGCCGTCTGGGAGGCGTACCCTCCGAGGGATGCCGGTAAAGCTGTGCTCGTCACCTAAGTCTTTAGCGAAGTCAGCCGAAACGAACGAGTGTGTGGCACCGGTGTCGAACAGAGTATAAGCGGGCTTATCGTTGATAGAGACTATGCCTGAGGTAGTTAAATGTTTTAGAATTCTAGTTATGGTTTTCTTTCTTATTTCTAACTATTATATATCCATGAATCTAGTTTTTTTTTTGAAAGGAAAGAACTAAAAATCTACGGGCATACCTGCTATCACCCGCTCTGGATTCTGAGGCTATGTTAGGTCCATGGCATATACTTGCCCTCTCTCCTACCTACGGTCTCTGTCCTGAAATCCACGTCCTCGGTAACATCCTTGGCCACCAAACTGCCGAGGTGGTGGGGCATCCTGAAGTGCTGGTAAGGGTGCTTCCGTCATGGGGTAGTTCCTCTTGAAGTGTCCCGGATGGTTACACCGAAAACATATCGGTGCCTTCTCCGATGTCCTTGGCATCTCTAACATCTGTAAAGGCTGAGGAGCTAGTACAGCCGGGCTCCTCTGCTCCTGCCTATCCTCTCGGTGAGGTTGATCCTCATTCCTCCTTTCTCCAATAACCTGACCTCGAGCACGGTCTTTAAGGACTCCAATCACTGCATCTTCGGATGATCTCTTCCGACTCCTGACTGTTAGCTGATCTGCCTCTCTCTTCTTGGCCATCTCCAAAATCATGGCCAAGCTCCACTCAGAGACGAAGAGGAGGGACTGTCTCATGTCATCATGAAGACCCTTGTAGAATCTCTTTGTGTAGCCAGCGTCATCCAACTGATAGGACTCTACATAGCAGGCTAGGTGAGTAAACTCCTGGTAGTACTCTAGCACGGTCATGTTGCCCTACCTTAACTGCAGGAACCTATCCACCAACTCGTCCCTTGCTGACTTAGGTACAAAATGACCCAGTAAAGCTGCTCTGAACTCCTCCCAAGAGATGTCTGCGCAATCCACTCCAGTAAAGGTGGTGTCCAGCTGTGACTTCCATAACCTCTTCCCATGTGACTCTAGTCAGGAAACTTCCACAGCAACCGCCTCCTCTGTCAGGCATCGAATCCCCACAAGCAACTCATAGATGGTGTCCAACCACTCCTCCGTGCGGACTGCCGACTCCGTCCCAAGGTAGGATGGAGGAGAAAGCCCCTGGAAGGCACTCATCTAGTTGGCCCCAGGATTTGGCTGTGGAGCTGGGGCTTGCTGAGCCCTGAAGGCCTCCAAAATGGCCATCAATGTTTGTCACATCTCCGTCTGCTGGAATGGAGCAGGAGTATGCGGGGGTGGAATCATATTCTGTGCCTAAGGTGTTCCCTACTGTGGGGTAGGGTTCGTCGCAGGCTACAAGGAAGAATTCTAATTGTTAGATAGCGTACAAATGGAATGAATGGAAGAGATAAAGTGGACTTTTACATGTGATTCTCCTTATGGGCCCACCACTGCTTCTGCTGCTAGTTTATCCGCAAAGTAAGCTGGAGCGGGGGTGACCCAGTGTTTTGTGAACTTCTTCTCTTGGATCGATGTTTCCTCTGATACCAGTTTGTAAGATCCCCCCCTTTTCTTCTTTTCAGCCACCGTGGTCTTATGCCCAAAACCGCCATTTTGCGGTGACACCGACACTCGGGAAGGTCGCCACTATAAAACGTCAATCCGGCCGGCCTTTACGATCACCAAATAGAAAGAGAAGTATACGCATAGTATGGATGAAACTAAGTTCGCAATCACATGTAATATATGTAAAGGAAATCACATCAAGTCCACATATAATAAAAGTACTTAAATAAAATAGTGTAAGGAAATATAAAAGGGCTCAAGCCCGGTACATCAATCCTCACTACAAACTCTCGAGAAAGCTAAGTAAACTAATCACTCACGGAGCTAGTAGCCGATGCTCCTATGCTAGACTGGCGCATCTCCATGTGCACCGTACTCCGATGGTGCTGTATACCCTGCTGCAGCTCCATGTCTCCCATCCGAAGTCCCTAGAATGTTGTGGTCCGGAAATAGTTAGTCAAAAGACTAAGTCCTATCATCCCCTACCCCTCCCCCATTGCTCCTAGGCACTAAGCGGAGAGGAGGAAAGGGAAGCTATGAAGGTGGAGAATAAGCAAAGCAGGTGACGGTTGAACTATTCTAACAGTTAATTATAATGTATATACAGCTAAGGATGGAAGGTACAAGCTAGCAGTTCTATAATAGTAAGCAGTAAGGTGAACAAGTACAGTAAAGCAACATATGTAAGAAAGACATACTAAGAAGTAAGTAACCTTAACTTATATGAATGCCCATACAAACTTATAAGTTAACGAGTCTTATGCAAGGCTCCCATCGTATAAAAAGTCCCAAATCGATTTATACGTTGGGGTGTCGGTTGTATGCAAGTATGAGTGTAGTGATATGTTATGCCATGATTCATGTAAGTACAACTCATGCACACGACTCTATGAGCACAGACCTTTAGTTCCCCCCATTTAGGCAGCTAGCTTCACTCCCAAGAACCTCCATAGTGTCAAACGGAGAAAGTGGGTCGGGCCCCCCACTCCTAGGCGGGTATCCACACTACCAGGCCTAGCCCTTACGTACTCCTCTAGAAGGACACAACCTAGAGTCACCACGTACTAGTGCTGGCCATATCCACCAGACTTTCTTTGGCTAAGTGTCAACCACACCTGCCGAGTCAACGTATTTACGTCGCTGTGAACGACCGTCCGATACCGAAGACCCACCACCTTATTTATATATCCAAATCCTTTCGGGCCACCGACTCCCCAGACTATCCCGTCTGTTACATCTACCATCCGAACCTACCGTTCGGATGTCTAATCAAAGTAGCCCAACCAACCTCCTGAGCTATCGGGGTGTGTGAAAGTGAAACACTAGTTATACTAGTTATTGTTAAACATTGATTTTAATTATGGTTTAGGTTAGCCCAGGACTGCCTAAGGTATTTCCCATGGAGGGCACTCGAGGGCACTAGGAACTCTGATGGGCTGAAGCCCAAAGCTCCCTTTTGCAAGGCACTTACCATTATTGGTTATTACTTATTACCCGATCCCTTTTAGCGTTATATTGGAACTAACCCTAATGTATTTCACTCTTCCTCTCCGCGGGAAAGACGATCTTTCGTCGATCCCGAGCACCACTGTTGGGTACATTGGAATAAATGTACCTGATTTGAAGAAGCCCCACCCTACTCAATGATATACATCAAAATGTATTTGATGTGTTTTGAGTTTAGTTGTGCAGGTTAAGTGTTTGCAGAGAAAGCTGAAAAGTTTCTAAGTTCATGTGTCGACACTTGAGAAGACTTGTGTCGACACCCAAAGAAGCAGTGTCGACACTTGGAGTACTTGTGTCGACACCAGGGATGCAGAGTCGACATCAGAAGGAAAGTGTCGACACATACAGGCTGTGTCGACACTCAATGAAGAAATGTCCAGTGGAGCTGTGTCGACACTTAGAAGCAGTGTCGACACCCAGTGGAACTTTGTCGACATCAGAAAGTGTCGACACTTGGAGGCTGTGTCGACACTCAGCAACACTTCAGCAAAGTTTAACAGAGTCTAAGTATAAGTGTCGACATAATGAAGAATGTGTCGACACATAGCAGAAGACTCAATGCATGAAGAAAGTGTCGACATAATGAAGAATGTGTCGACACACAGCAGAAGACTCAACACATGAAGAAAGTGTCGACACTTGGAGGCTGTGTCGACACTGAGCAAAGTTCAACAAATTCAAAGTACAAGTGTCGACACAAGGAGCTGTGTCGACACTCAGCAAAAGTATCAACACAGAAGGCATGTGTCGACACCAAGAGTATGTGTCGACACTTAACAAGTTCAACACAAGAAGATGTGTCGACACAAAGGAGTTGTGTCGACACTTAGCAGAATTCAACTAAGTACTGAAGAACAAGGAGTTGTGTCGACACACAATATCAGTGTCGACACATATTGAAGAAGCAGTGTCGAGAAGTAAATTCTACAACACAAGGAGTTGTGTCGACACCTTGAAGGCTAGTGTCGACACTTAGTCAACTTGTGTCGACACTTAGTTTATAAGTGTCGACACTTAAAGACAGACTGTCTCGACACTTTCAGACAGTTACAGATATTTCAAGAAGTGACTGGATGACATGACAGCTGCCATTCCAGTCGGTCTACTGCAATTGTCAGAGTTGTCAGAAAACTGTTAGGAACCGGATCAGCCGGTCACCATAAAGAAGGTCTATATAAAGGCTTATTCTGTCAACAGAAGAAGTGGAACAACAACAATCAAAGAAGAAGATCTAGCAATTCATTGAAGAATTAATTCAAGTGAAGATCTAAGAAGTTGGAGAGAGAGAACTCCTTCCAAGAAGACAGCTGTTGGAACCAGGCTGTAAAGAAGGGTTCAGATTGAGATCTGAATCTTAAGTTGCAGTGATTGAAGATCAGCTGCAGAGAGTATCAACCCTATTGTGTTCTACATTCAAGAAGCTTTGAAGAAAGCCAAGTGAGGTTGATCTCAGCAGAGTTCTTCCAAGAACTCATCAAGAAACCTGTCAACTCTTCTCTCTTATTCTGAGTTGTAGGTATATACATTGTATTCTTAATTTCTTGTAGGATCCTTAGGGATCTGAGTTGTAAGCCTGCAATTATAAAGGCTGAGTGGTAGGGCCTGTATGCCTGAGTGTAGGAGATTCATATCTCTGAGTGTAGGCCTTGTGGCTGAGTGTAGGTCTTTGTGAAGACTGAGTGGTAGGGCTGTTGAGCCTGAGTTGTAGGAGTGGGATCACTCTGAGCTGTAGGAACCTGGTTGTGGTTCTGAGTGTAAGATCTGAGGATCTGAGGAATAGTGGAGGAGTTTGGCCGAATCTAGTACACTACTAGATAGGCGTAGGGGGAAAGTGGATGTACCCAAACGTTGGGGAACCACTATAAATCTGTGTGTTCACTATGTGCATGCTTTATTCTGTGGTTGCTGATTGATTGCTGTGAAGAAGTAGTTATAAATCTGTGATATAATCTGCCTAAAAGTTTAAAAAGATTAAGTCACCTATTCACCCCCCCCCCCCCTCTAAGTGATTAGGTACAATTTCTTTCAAGTGGTATCAGAGGGAGGTTACTCAAAAAGGACATAACTGTCTGAGTAGATCCTGTTGGCAGATTCAGTGAAATCAAAGACAGATTCAGCATAAACAAGAAAATCAAGAAAATGGGTTCAACAGAGAATCATAAAGAACTTGGATCCATGAAGTTGCCAATTTGCAGAAAAGAGATCTTTGGCATCTGGAAAGAAAGGGTTAGACTGTTTATGGAAGCCTCAGACCCTAGAATCTATATCACAGTTAAAGAAGGGCCATATGTGTCTATGAAGGTATCTGTGTTAGATGCAAATCAGAGAACACCTAAAGACTTTTCTGAAATGACAAAAGATGAGATTATTCTGGCCACCATGGACAAGAGGGCTCAGAATATCATTGTAAGTGCCATAGATGATGCTACATTTCAGAACTTGATACACTGTAAAACATCAAAGGAGATGTGGGATACTCTGATAGTGTATATGGAGGGTTCAGAAGAAGTTAGACAAGACAGGAAGACTTTGTTAAACCAAGAATATGAGAGCTTCAGACAAGGCAGGTCTGATAGCATAACAGAATGCTATAAGAAATTCTATAGGATAGTTAATGAGTTAATGTCCTATGGAAGAGATTTCAGCAATTATGAGCTGAATGATAAGTTCTTGAGGTCCCTAACAAAGGACTGGGACACCAAGATTTGTGTCATAAGGGAAATGGCCAAGTTAGCAGATATACCTCCTCCAACATTATTTGGAAAGCTGTTATCCTATGAGATGCAGTTGGTGGTAAGGAAGGAGGAGGAGAAGACTACAAGAAGTGAGCATAAAGAAAGAGCAGTGACATTCAAGACAGAAGCCACCAAGAAATACAAAAGTAAGTCTCCATCTCCACCTCCAAAGGTTACTGAGACTGGGTCAGATGATTCAGAAAGCAGAAATTCTGAAAGTAGTGAGAGTGATGAGGATTTTGCAGCTTTCACAAGACACTTTCAGAAGTTTCTAAAGAAGAAACAGTGGAGGTCAAAGCCATCCACTTCACAGGGAAAAGATGACTATTATCAGAACAAGAAGTCATCAAAGAAAGACAGGAGAAAGCCCAAGTCAAGCAAAGCAACTTTATCAAAAATTATATGCTATTGCTGTAACAGACAAGGACATGTTGTTGCTGACTATCCAGAGAAAAGGAGACAGTCTACTGATAAGAAGAAGACTCAAATCAAGGGCAAGAAGGAAAGGTCCTTTGTTGCCAAGAAGGACAAAAGCATGTCAGACATATCATCTTCAGAAACTGATTCAGAAGCAGACGCTTATATTGGACTGTTTGCTGAAGAAGAGGAAGAGGAGTTCATCCAGTTAATGAACTCTATATATGAGCAAGAGGACAATCAGTTCCAGGGACTGATGGCCTTAACAGAAGGTGACAAAATCCAGGATCAGCCTGGACCTAGTCAGGTACTAAATTATTCTGCTGATTCAATTTCTAGTACTGAGTCAGATTCAGATTCATCTTCATCAAGTGATGAGAGTGCATCTGAATCTGAAGGAGACATTCATCAATTAATTGATGAATATAGAGTACTGTTGCAAGCTTTTAAGAAAAGCAAATCCTTGGCCAAGAGTCAGGCAAAGGAGATTGCTAGTCTCAAAGAGGCTGCAACTAATTTTGAGAAGTTGATTGATCAAAAACTAAATGAAATAGCCAGACTGAAGCACATAACTGTTATTCAGATGAGCACCATAACATTTAAGAATGATCAAATCAGAAATCTGGAGATTAGTCTTCAGAAGGAGAGAGATATAGTAGCAAGGTTCTCTAAACCAAAATCAGTTCTACCTTTGATAGATGAGTTTATACCTCACAAGGGTAAAACTGGATTGGGGTTTACTAACCCTGCCAGGACTGTAAAGTCCAAGTCTAAGGGCAAAGCCCCAGTACTCAACAAGTCTGTTGTAGATAGAACAGCCAGGGTTGTACCTAAGCAAAGGTACAACAAATTTGAGTGCTGGTGCTGTGGCAAGGTAGGCCACTTTGCCATAGACTGTTGGCACAATTCTAGTGCCAAGATGAGTAGCAAACTGCCTGTTGGAAGATCTGCAGGTAGCTTTGGTAAGAGGCAAACTAACCAGCACCAAGGACCCAAGAATTCTTTGGGTTCTAAGGTCAACTAATCTGTTTTGCAGGTGAGTCCAAGTGGCCATGCCCCAATATGGTACTTGGACAGTGGATGTTCCAGACACATGACTGGAACTAGGGGATTGCTAAAGGACTACACACCAATCAAGGATGGTCCTAAAGTCACCTTTGGTGGTTCTGAAAAAGGAATCATCAAAGGTTTTGGTAACATTTCTAGCAACCTTATAACTATTACTCATGTGGCTTATGTTAAAGGTTTGAAACACAACCTCATTAGTATAAGTTAGCTGAGTGATCTAGGATATGACATCTCATTTGTCAAAGATGGTTGTCATATCAGGAGGTCAAATGATCAAGAGATCATTCTGACAGGTTATAGAAAGAGAAATGTCTATTGCCTAGACATTATGTGTGAGAACAATGGTTCTCCAGTGTGTCTTGTAGCTGATGATAAAGTCTCTCATTGTGTCAAATGGCACAAGAGGCTAGCCCATCTTAACTACAAGACAATTGACCAACTCTATAGCAAAGAGTTAGTGAGGAATGGTCCTTAGGTTAAGTGTATTAAAGATGGGATATGTTCAGCTTGTCAAAAGGGAAAGCAGACTAGATCCACCTTTAATAGCATTGAGAACAAAGATGCTGTGAGGTGCTTATACCTCTTGCATATGGATCTCTTTGGTCCTATGCCAGTTCACAACCTAGGTAGGAAGGTCTACACATTTGTGGTTGTAGATGACTACTCAAGGTTTTCCTGGGTGTTCTTCCTTAGACAGAAATCTGAAACACCTAGTATCTTCTATAGTTTTGTCAAACAAATTCAGAATGAGTTAGACAGTACATTGGTCAAAATAAGAAGTGACCATGGTACTGAATTCCAGTCTGATAGTATGACAAAGCTCTGTGAAGAGTTTGAGATATTTCAGGAATTTTCTTCACCAAGAACATCTCAGCAAAATGACATTGCCGAAAGGAAAAAATAGAACCTTGATTGAGGCTGGTAGAACCCTATTAAGTGACACATCTCTCCCAGAATATTTCTGGGCTGAGGCAGTTAATACTGCATGCCATGTAATTAATAGGGCTACTATCACCAAAAGTCACAATAAGACCCCCTATGAGATTGTGAAAGGCAGAAAACCAAACCTATCCTATTTCAGGATCTTTGGTTGTAAATGCTATATACTTAACAATGGTAAGTCTTACTTGACCAAGTTTGCTGCCAAATCCCAAGAGGGGATCTTTGTTGGGTACAGCAACCACAGTAAGGCTTATATGGTCTACAACTTGACTACTCAAGTTGTAGAAGAGTCAGTACATGTAGTATTTGATGAAGCTAGACTTATTAACAATGAATTATCTAGAAGTATTTGCAGCTCTACAGGTGTGACTAAGAAGACGGACAAGCTCACTATTGAAGAAGGATCTACTGCAAGACAGCATGTGGATGATAGTGGCTGTTGTCCAGGGGGAGTACTAGATGCACCTGATGCAGAAGAAGACCAAGGAGTGCAGCAAGTTGAAGAAGCTGAAGGAGTTCAACCTGAAGCAAGGCTGCCTCCAGCTAATAGACATCTAAGAGATCATCCAGCAAATAATATTATTGGTGATCTAAGTCAAGGGGTACAAACAAGGAGCAGAAATCTAAATGCAGTACTCTACTCCAGTTTTCTATCCCAAATAGAGCCAAAGAAATTTGAAGAAGCCATCCTAGACCCTCATTGGATTGAGGCAATGCAATAGGAGCTGAATCAATTCAAGAGATGCAAAATCTGGGAGCTTGTTCCTAAACCAAAAGACCACAATATAATTGGAACTAAGTGGATCTTTAGGAACAAGATGGATGAACATGGAGTTATTGTGAAGAACAAAGCTAGACTGGTTGCTAAGGGATATAGGCAAGAAGAAGGTATTGACTTTGATCAAACCTTTGCTCCAGTAGCCAGACTGGAGGCAATAAGGATGTTCTTATCCTATGCAACCTATCAAGGGTTTAAAGTATATCAAATGGATGTTAAGTCAGCATTTCTGAATGGTAATCTGAAGGAAGAAGTTTATGTGGAACAGCCATCAGGTTTTGTTGATTCAACTCAACCTAATTATGTCTATAGACTTAGGAAGGCTTTGTATGGGTTAAAACAAGCCCCTAGGGCTTGGTATGAAACCCTGTCTAGTTTCCTCATTGAGAATAAATTCACAAGGGGGAAAATAGACAAGACTCTATTCCTTAGGGAATCCAGAGGCAAGATCGTTCTAGTCCAAATATATGTAGATGACATCATATTTGGGTCTACTGAAAGTAGTCTTTGCAAAAAGTTTGCAAAACTTATGCAAGGACAATTTGAAATGAGCAGTATGGGGGAACTTAAGTTCTTCTTGGGTCTCCAAGTTAGACAGACTGAGAATGGTTTATCCATATGCCAGTCTAAGTTCACCCTAGAATTAATAAGGAAGTATGGTATGGATTCCTCCAGTACCATGAAAACTCCTATGGGGTCAAGTATGTCTCTTAGCAAAGATGATGCAGGGAAACCTGTAGATGAGACTTTGTATAGTGGGATAGTTGGCTCCCTATTGTATTTGACTGCAAGTAGACCAGATATCATGTATGCTACATGTGTCTATGCTAGGTACCAAGCTTGCCCTAAAGAGTCTCATTTGACAGTAGTCAAAAGAATTCTGAGATATCTTAAGGGCACACCTTATCTACGCCTTTGGTACCCTAGGAATGGAGACTTTGAACTGACAGGTTATTCAGATGCAGATTTTGCAGGCTGCAAGGAAGATAGGAAAAGTACAACTGGTACCTGTCAATTCCTAGGTGGAAGACTGATATCATGGAGTAGCAAGAAGCAAACAAGTGTGGTTATCTCCACAGCAGAATCAGAGTATGTGGCTGCAGGAAGTTGCTGTGCTCAACTTCTATGGATACAACATCAGCTTGAAGATTATGGTATTCAAGTAAGTAGAACACCACTATTTTGTGATTCTACTAGTGTTATATCTATTGCAAACAATTCTGTTTCCCATAGTAGGACTAAGCACATAGAAATAAAATATCATTTTCTAAGGGAACATGTGAAAAAAGAAGATATTTCACTAGAATATGTTAATACAGATAATCAACTAGCTGACATGTATACTAAGCCACTAGAAGAAACCAAATTCAATAGGTTCAAAATTGAATTAGGTATGATAAACTTAGAATAAGTTTACAAGAATGGCTAAGTAAAATAGTGTAGACACACAGAGTTGTCTGTGTCGAGACAGAGAATTGGTGTCGACACTTCAGAGAAAAGGTGTCGACACATCTAGGAAGTTGGTGTCGACACTTCAGAGAATTAGTGTCGACACATGTAGAGTAGGTGTCGACACCACCAAGGTGATGTCGACACTTAGGCTTTCCACAGAATTAGACAAGTAAAGTCTCGACTAAGTGTCGAGCTAAGTGGTGTCGACACATAAACAAGTGTCGACACATATATTCTGTCGACTATACTTGTGTCGACACATAGTTGTCGAGACATTATAAGTCTGTGTCGACACTTATCAATAGTATCGACACAATTTAAGTATTTTGACGCGCCCTTTCATCTTCGATCCTAGAAAGGTATTGAAAGATATGGTACCTAAACACCTAGAGGGGGGGTGAATAGGTGACCTAAACCTTTTTGAAACTTTGTTGGCAGCAAAACAATTATCTCACAGATTTCTACAGCTAACAGCAATAACAAAATATAAACTGCTAATCCACAGCACAGCACAGCACAGCAGACACACAAATTTATAGTGGTTCCCCAATCTTTGGGTACATCCACTTTCCCCCTTCGCCTATCTAGCAGTGTACTAGATTCGGCCAAACTTCTCCACTATCTCAGAACCCAACTAGGTTCCTACACCTCAGGCCCAAAGCCTTACACTCAGCTACCAAGGCCTACACTCAGCCACCCAGGCCTACACTCAGCCAATCAAGGCCTACACTCAGCCAATTAAGGCCTACACTCAGAGTTCTTCAACTCCTACACTCAGGCAACCAAGCCCTACCCTCAGCCTTTATAATATAGGCTTACAATTCACTCTGATCCAATGGATCCTACAAATTAAAATTGAATTACAATAACTAACTCTACAACTCAGAAAATAAGAGAGGAGTTGAGAGTTTCTTGAAGAGTTCTTGGAAGAACTCAGCTAGATCCAAACTGACTTAGCTTCCTTCAAAGCTTCTTGAGTAGAACTGAATTAGTCTGAATCCTCTACAGTTGATCCTTGACCTCTGCTTCTTGAGATCCAGATGATTCTGAATCCTTCTTCTCAGCCTTAGTTCCAAAGACTGATTTCTTGATTGGAGCTCTCTCTCTCCAACTTCTTAGATCTGCTGTTGGACAGCAAGATCTTCTTGTGTTGATACTCTGTGTACCACTTTTCTGATTACTTGAATAATCTGATCAATTACTTCAAAAATCTTTCAACAACAACAACAACAACAACAGTTTCTGTAAACAGTCTGTGCCTATTTATAGGCCTTCTTCATGGTAACCGGCTGGTACGGTTCATAACAGACTTCTGACTTCCCTGACAGTTGCTGTAGACCGGCTGGATCGGCAGCTGTCATATCAACCAGTCACTTCTTGAAATTCTCTAACTGTCAGATAGTGTCGAGACTTTCTGTTCTTAAGTGTCGACACTTATAGACCAAGTGTCGACACATGTTGTGTAAGTGTCGACACAAGTCTACAAAGTGTCGACACAACTCCTTGTATGTCTCGACACAGATTCTTCTTCAAGTGTCGACACTGAAATTAAGTGTCGACACAAGTACTTGATCTTCTGTAACTTGTTGAATTCTTCTAAGTGTCGACACATCTCCTTTGTGTCGACACATCTTCATGTGTTGAAACTGTCAAGTGTCGACACTGCTTCTTGGTGTCGACACAAGTCTTCAATTTTGTTTCTTCAGCTGAGTGTCGACACATTCCCTTAGTGTCGACACTTGTACTTAGAATATTTTGTAAACTTTTCTGTTCTTTGCTAAGTGTCGACACAGCTCCTTGTGTCGACACTTTCTTCAAGTGTAGAGTCTTCAACTAAGTGTCGACACATTGTGCTGGGTGTCGACACTTTCTTCAAGTGTTGACTCTTCTGGTTGTGTGTCGACACATTGTGCTGAGTGTCGACACATACTTCAAGTGTTGACTCCTTTGAGTGTGTGTCGACACATTGTGCTGAGTGTCGACACATTCTTCATATGTTGACTCTGCTGATTGAGTGTCGACACATTGTGTTGAGTGTCGACACTTGTCCTTAGTCTCTGCAGAATTTTGCTGAGTGTCGACACAACTCCAAGTGTCGACACTTTCTGATGTAGACTCAGCTCTTCTAGGTGTCGACACTTCTGCTAAGTGTCGACACAGCTTTTCTGCATTCTTCTTCACTGAGTGTCGACACAGCTCCAAGTGTCGACACTTTCTGTCTGGTGTCGACTCTTCTTCTCAGGTGTCGACACAATTACTCCAAGTGTCAACACTGCTTGTCTGGGTGTCGACATAAGCTTTCTCAAGTGTCGACACTTTCCCTCTGGGTGTCGACACATGGACTTAGAAAGTTTTAGCTTCAGTCCAGTGAATACCTAACCTGCACAAGTAACTCAAACATACATCAAATACATTATGATGTATATCATTGAGATGGGTGAGGCTTCTTCAAATCAGGTACATTTGACCAATGTACCCAACAATCTCCCCCTATTTGGAGAAGTCATAACCCTTAGTCAATGATATACACCACTCATAATTAAAAATTAGAAAATGATGTAAAGCAGGTATATGTCAACAGGGTAAACTTAAACATGTAATAAAGCACACATGTATACTCATTAAACATTGCAGAACAAACAAGAAATAGACACATGCTTCTGAACAATCATGAGATATATTTATCAAAAATTGTTCTAACATTGTTTTAATACATTTCCATTGTTTTACAAAAATATTTCATATGTAAAAGATTACAACAATGTTTCTTAGTCTAATCTTAGTCTAGTTCTGATCAGGTTCTTTTATAACTATTCCTTTCTCAGCTTGTACTTTGGCCTTTACAGCAGCAGCAGCAGCAGGCTCAGTATCAGCAGTCTTCTTTCCTTTGAGATCGAGCTTATCAGCCTTGATCTTTTGCCTCTCAAAGTAATGATAGGGCTTAGGAAAGTACTTGCTAGGCTCCACAGCTGTAGGAGGTAGCTTTCCTAACTTAGCCTTCCTTCTATACTGGACAATGGCTTCCTGCCTGATCTCATGCTTCCTCCATTCAGCTTCTGAGAACCACTTGTTTCTATCAGTAGTGTTGTCTTTAGCAGCTTTCCAGGCAGTGAGAATGATATTTCTAGAGGTAGGGCTCCACTGTTCAAAATCTGGCTTTTGTTCTGCTAGTTCCCTAAACCTCTTCTTTGACAGCCTTGTCTCTTCTTCTTTGTCCAAAGCCTCTTGCATAGCTGCTGTTATAGGTTGAACAACCTTTTCTAAATGGACATTGTCCTTGCCCCCAGATGGGCTATACATAGTGCTCACCTCTGCATGAATCATTTCAAAATCTGGAGGTGGATAAATGACTTGAGCTACTTCTTGTGGCTCACCTCCAAAATATGCAGGGTTCAGTCCAGATTCAGCAACTTCATTGTCATCACACAGGGGAGGATATCCAAGTGTAGCCCTGATTGAATTTGATATCCATTTTGCATGCTCAGAACTTGCCTTGACTAACACTCTCTCCCCCTTTATGACTTCTTGAGCAACATGATCTCTTACATCATCCTTTTGAAATCTAATCTGACTGTCCAAGTACCTGATGCCATCCTTAAAGTAAGGTTTGAGCTTAGTGAGCTGTTCTGAGATGGCCTTCTGGGAATCTTGAATGGCAGTCTTGACAGCAGAAATTTCAGCTTGAAAGATTTTATCAAAATCAGTCTTGGCAGCATCAGTAGAGGTAGAAGGTTCAGCAGACTTATTCTTCAATTCAGTGACTATAGCATTGTGGGAGGCAGTTAAATTATCATTCATTCTTAACTGATTCTCCAGCACATATCCTTGCTTTAATGCTACATCATCTACCTGAGCCTTGATCTTCTCTTGATGAGTTGCCAAATAGACTACTGCATTCCCACCTTTGTGGAAGCAGTCAGTCATCTCTTTCTTGTTCAGGTTCATCTCAAACCTTATTGATTTTATATCTTGAGCTAAATCAAATTGTAAAGACTTTTGTCCTTCATCAATATACTTCTCTATGGCTCTCCTGTGCTCATCCAGCTTGACTTGCATGGCTACCATTAAGGCACTGTAATCAGGTGATGGAGCTTGTGTGACTGAGGATTGTTGAGCAACAGTTTGTAGAGCCTTCTTGTAGCTCTGACTTCTTCTTTTGAATACAAATAATTTCTTCTTCTTGGCCCTAGCACTTTCCTCATCTTCAGAGGCAGAGGTGCTGGCAATATCAACTCTATTCTTAGGGCTCTCAGGCCTCTCAGTTTGCACAACAGGTGCTTGCTCAGTTTCCAGCCTAATAGGCTCTTCCAGAACTTCCATGTGCTCCCCCTCAGTAGCAGCATTCTTATCTTCAGCAGCAGCAGTCTTGTCCATGTCAAAATCATCTTGATCTAGATTTAGAAACAGATCTTCCATTGTATATTCATGAGGTGACTGTGCAGGAGAAGTACTGGGTTCATCAACTACTTTATCAGGAACCACTTCTAGGATAACTGATGTGTCTTGGAGAACAACATCTGGGTCTTGATTTGCTTGCTGAGTTTGCTGATGGACATCAGACAAATCAGAATCTATTACAGAAAAATCTAAAGTATTGAGGTCAGTAAGTACCTCTTGGATAATGATTGTGGCTTGCTCACTGTCCAGAGTAGAGGGTTCTTCTACTGCTGGAAGCTCCCCCTGGCTTGGATCCTTATACTTGGGGCTAGCTGGAGGCAGCTCCCCCTGGATTTCAGCTGTCTCTTGAGGAGCAGGAGACTTCTCTGCAGCCACTTCCTCTTGACTATCAGGAGTGAAAACAACTTGTTCTTCACTACCTGAACTGCTGGAGGACTCCTGTGTCACAGGAGCTATCTTCCTCTTCTTCTTTGGAGGTGAAGCTTTCTTAGTAACTGGCTTCTCTGGGGTAGGTATTTCCTTAGATAGTACTCTTTCCCACCTGGAAAATATCCTTTGATCCATCCTTCTCATGTGATTGATTTTAGTACCAGCAGCATTGCTCATTACCTCTGGTATTGTACCAGCCAGGTAGAGACTTAGTATTTTGCCCAGATTGGGCTTCTTCAGACTCTCCTTAATTTTCTCATACACAACCATGGACCAGTCTGTTTTTAGGTTGAAGATAATTCTGGTCATAACACTGAACAAGGAGGCTGACACCCTGTCATGCCCTCCAGTCTTGCTGAGTATAACTTTCCCCACAATTTCAGACAGGAATTTTCCTTGGTTATTCATTCCTTTCCTGTTGAATACAGATCCTATCTTCATCTTAGGATCTAGACCACACCAGGTAAGTGCTTCCCTGGTCTTAGATGTAGTCACTTCCTCTTCTGCTTGAATTTTAGGTAGCTGAAGTACCTTTCTCAGAGTTTTGGGTGAAATCTTGACCTTGGTTCCATGCACTCTTGATTTGATTCTGTAACCTGAGTCATCTACAGAAGCTCCAGTAAGGAATTCAAGAACTTCCTTCTTCCATATTTTGGTCGGTTCTGAAACCAAGTACTCCAATCCAGAATCGGTGACTAGGGTTACCACCGATTTGATTTCTTGATCGCCATCGTCGAACGCGCCACGAACCAGTTCATAGCCTTCATTGACGTTCTCCTCGAGCTTGGGAGCCATTAGGGTTTGTAGAATTAGTCTTTAGAAAAGAGAAATGTCGACACAGTAGTTTGGTCTCGAAACTCTGAAAGCGTGTCGACAAATAAAGACAGAATCCTATTTATACCTTTCTGGTTTGAAGACGAACAGGAGGGATGGATTACTAAAGATGTGTCGACACTGTCAATAAGTGTCGACACTGACTTATAATGTCTCGACACACATGTGTCGACACAAGTTTAGTCAACAGATATCATGTGTCGACACATGTTTATGTGTCGACACCACTCTACTCGACGAATAGTCGAGACTTTACTTAGAAAATTCTGAGTAAAACTTAAGTGTCGACACCACATTGGATGTGTCGACACCTACTCGACATGTGTCGACACTAACATTCTGAAGTGTCGACACCAACTTCCTAGATGTGTCGACACCATTTTCCTGAAGTGTCGACACTTACTATTCTGTGTCGACATAGACTTGTCTATGTGTCGACACCTTTTTACTTAGCCAATTTTTAGTTCTGTAAACTTAGTCTAAGTTTATCATACCTAGTTCAATTTTGAACCTATTGAACTTAGCTTCTTCTAAGGGCTTAGTAAACATATCAGCTATCTGATTATCAGTTTTAACATATTCAAGTGCAATATCATTTCTTTCTACATGATCCCTAAGAAAGTGATATTTAATCTCAATATGTTTAGTTCTACTATGTGATACAGTATTATTAGCTATTGAAATAGCACTTGTAGAATCACAGAAAAGTGGAGTTCTACTTACCTGAAATCCATAGTCTTCTAGCTGATGTTGAATCCACAGAAGTTGAGCACAGCAACTTCCTGCAGCTACATATTTTGACTCAGCTGTGGAGATAGCCACACTGGTTTGCTTCTTACTACTCCATGAAATGAGTCTTCCACCTAGGAATTGACAGGATCCAGTAGTGCTCTTTCTATCTTCTTTGCATCCTGCAAAGTCTGCATCTGAATAGCCTGTTAGATCAAAATCTCCATTCCTAGGGTACCAGAGGCCTAGATAAGGTGTGCCCTTTAGATATCTCAAAATTCTCTTGACTGCAGTCAAGTGAGACTCTTTAGGGCAGGCTTGATACCTGGCACAAACACATGTAGCATACATAATGTCAGGCCTACTTGCAGTCAAGTATAGTAAGGAGCCAACTATCCCTCTATACAAGGTTTCATCTATAGGTTTCCCTGCATCATCCTTGCTAAGAGACATACTTGACCCCATAGGAGTCTTCATGGTACTGGATGAATCCATACCATATTTCCTTATGAGTTCTAGGGTGAACTTGGACTGACATATGGACAAGCCACTTTCAGTCTGTTTAACTTGGAGACCCAAGAAAAACTTTAGCTCTCCCATACTACTCATCTCAAATTGACTTTGCATAAGCTTTGCAAACTTTTTGCAAAGGCTACTTTCAGTAGACCCAAATATAATGTCATCTACATATATTTGGACAAGTATGACTTTGCCTCTAGATTCCCTAAGGAATAGAGTCTTATCTATTTTCCCCCTTGTGAACTTGTTCTCAATGAGGAAACTAGATAGGGTTTCATACCAAGCTCTAGGAGCTTGTTTTAACCCATACAATGCTTTCCTAAGTCTATAGACATAATGAGGTTGAGTTTGATCAACAAAACCTGAAGGCTGCTCCACATAGACTTCTTCTTTCAAATTACCATTTAGGAATGATGACTTGACATCCATTTGGTATACCTTGAATCCTTGATAGGTTGCATAGGCCAAGAACATCCTTATGGCTTCCAGTCTGGCTACTGGAGCAAAGGTTTGATCAAAATCAATACCTTCTTCTTGCCTATAACCTTTAGCAACCAATCTTGCTTTATTCTTAATGATGACTCCTTGTTCATCTAACTTATTCCTGTAGATCCACTTTGTTCCTATCACATTGTGATCTTTAGGTTTAGGAACCAGGTCCCAAACCTTGCACCTTTTGAACTGATTAAGCTCTTCCTGCATTGCTTCAGTCCACTGTGGATCTTGTATAGCTTCTTCAAATTTCTTAGGTTCTATTTGAGACAGAAAACTAGAATATACTGCAGCATTCTGATTTCTGCTCCTTGTCTGAACACCTTGTCTTGGATCTCCAATAATCAGCTCTACTGGATGATCTCTTAGATGCCTGTTGGCTGGAGGCATCCTTACTTCTGGTTGTACTTCTACAGCATCTTCATCATGCTGAGTTCCTTGTACTTCTTCAGCTCCTGGTACATGTAGTTCTCCCCCTGGACATAAGCCATCTTCTTCTACTTGCTGTCTTGCAGCAGGTACATCTTCTATGGTTAGCTTGTCCATCTTCTTAGTAAGACCTGTGGGGCTGCACACACTACTAGACAACTCATTGTTAATAAGTTTTGTCTCATCAAAAACTACATGCACAGACTCCTCTACAACTTGTGTAGTCAAGTTGTAGACTCTATAAGCCTTACTATTATTGCTGTACCCAACAAACACTCCCTCTTGGGACTTGGCAGCAAACTTAGTTAAGTAAGACTTCCCATTGTTAAGTATGAAGCATTTGCAACCAAAAATCCTGAAATAGGATAGGTTTGGTTTCCTGCCTTTCACAACTTCATAGGGGGTCTTATTTAACCTTTTAGTGATGGTAGCCCTATTTATCACATGGCATGCAGTGTTAACTGCTTCAGCCCAGAAATACTCAGGCAGTGATGTATCACTAAGTAGGGTTCTACCAGCCTCTATCAAGGTTCTATTCTTCCTCTCAGCAATGCCATTTTGCTGAGGTGTTCTAGGTGAAGAGAATTCTTGAAATATCCCAAAGTCTTCACATAGTTTTGTCATGCTTTCAGATTGAAACTCAGTACCATGGTCACTTCTAATTTTGACCACAGTACTATTTAGTTCATTCTGAATTTGCTTGACAAAGCTGTAGAAGACACTAGGTGTTTCAGATTTCTGCCTTAAGAAGAACACCCAGGAAAACCTTGAGTAGTCATCAACAACTACAAAGGTATAGACCTTCCTACCTAAGCTGTGAACTGGCATTGGACCAAAGAGATCCATATGCAAGAGGTATAAGCACCTCACAGCATCTTTGTTCTCAATGCTTTTAAAGGTGGATTTGGTCTGCTTGCCCTTTTGACAAGCTGAGCAAATGCCATCTTTAACACACTTAACTTGAGGACCATTCCTCACTAACTCTTTGCTAAAGAGTTTGCTAATAGTCTTGTAGTTAAGATGAGCTAGCCTCTTGTGCCACTTGACACAATGAGAGACTGTCTCATCAGCTACAAGACAAACAGGAGAACCATTGTTCTCAATCATGATGTCTAGACAGTAGACATTCCTCTTTCTATATCCTGTCAAAATGATCTCTTGATCACTTGACCTCTTGATATGACAACCATTTTTAACAAATGAGATGTCATACCCTACATCACTTAACTGACTTATAATTATAAGGTTGTGTTTCAACCCTTTAACATAAGCCACTTGAGTAATGGTAACAAGGTTTGAAGAAATGTTACTAAACCCTTTGATGATTCCTTTTTCAGAACCACCAAAGGTCACTTTAGGACCATTTTTGATTGGAATGTAGTCCTTCAGTAGTCCCCTTGTTCCAGTCATATGTCTGGAACATCCACTATCCAAGTACCATGTTGGGGTATGGCCACTTGGATTCACGTGCAAAACAAATTAATGAACCTTAGAACCCAAAGTAAACTTGGGTCCTTGGTGATTGTTAGTTTGCAACATGACATAGCTACCTACTGGCTTTCCACCAGGTAGCTTGCTACTCCCATTGGCACTTGCATTGTGCCAACAGTCCAAGGCAAAGTGGCCAACTTTGCCACAGCACCAGCATTCAAACTTGTTGTACCTTTGCTTAGGTACAGACTTGGCTGTCTTGACTACAGCAGGCTTATTGAATATTGGGGCTTTGCCCTTGGACTTGGACTGATCCTGAACAGTCCTAGCTGGTTTAATAAAACCCAGTCCAGCCTTTCCTTTATGATGAACAAATTCATCAATCAAGGGCAGCACTGATTTAGGTTTTGAAAACCTAGCAACTAGCTCTCTTTCCTTCTGAAGATTGATCTCCAGTCTCTTAATTTGATCATTTTTATAGGTGATAGTTCCCATCTGAATCACAGTAATGTGTTTCAGCCTGGCTACCTCATTGAGCTTTTGATCAAATTTCTTCTCAAAATCTGTTGCAGCTGCCTTGAGATCAGCAATCTCCTTTGCCTGACTTTTGGCTAGGGTCTTGCTTTTCTTATAGGCTTGCAACAGTACTTTATATTCATCTAAGAGCTGATGAATATCTCCCTCAGATTCAGAAACACTTCCATCAATTGATGAAGATGAATCTGACTCTGAACTAGAACTGGAATCTGAACTTTGAGTTGGACTTTGTACCTGACTAGGTCCTGGCTGCTCCAGGATTTTGGTACTCTCAGTCAATGCCATCAGTCCTTGGCACTGACACTCTTCTTGTTCATAGATTGATTCCATGATCTGCATAAACTCTTCTTCTTCTTCAGCAAATAGCCCTATGTAGGCTTCAGCATCTGTCTCAGTGTCTGAAGAAGAAATTTCTGAAAGAGTCTTCTCATTCTTTGCAACAAAGGACTTCTCCTTCTTTCCTTTGAAGTGAGTCTTCTTTTTGTCACTGGATTCTTTTCTTCTCTCAGGACAATCTGCAATAACATGACCCTGTCTATTGCAGCAGTAACACACTATCTTAGACCCAGTTGCCTTACTAGTCTTTGTCTTTTTCTTGTCCTTCTTTGAAGGCTTCTTCTCCTGATACTGGACTTCTTTCCCTTTGGAAAATGAAGGTCTGGACCTCCACTGTTTCTTCTTCAGGAATTTCTGAAAATGTCTGGTGAATGCAGCAAAGTCTTCATCACTTTCACTGCTTGTAGACTTTGTGCTAACAGACTCATCAGATTCTGATTCAACTACCTCTGGAGGAGGAGTTGATGACTTAGTCCTGCCCTTTCTAGGTACTTCTGTCTTGAAGGCAACTGTCCTTTCCCTGTGCTCAGTCCTTGTTGATTTTTCCTCCTCTTTTCTTACTGACAGCTGCATCTCATAAGACAACAACTTGCCAAACAGTGTGGGAGGAGGAATTTCTCCCAACTTTGCCATTTCTCTGATGGCACAGATCTTGGTGTCCCAATCTTTGGTTAGGGACCTTAAGAACTTATCATTCAATTCATAGTTAGTGAACTCTCTTCCATAGGACATGAGTTCATTAACAATTCTATAGAACTTCTTGTAGCAGTCAGTGATGCTATCTCCTCTTCCTTGCCTAAAGCTCTCATACTCTTGATTAAGCAAGGACTTCCTATCTTGCCTAACTTCTTCAGAACCTTCCATATAGACAATGAGAGTATCCCACATCTCTTTTGCTGTTTTACAGTGAATTAAGTTCTGAAAAGTGGCATCATCAATGGCACTTACTATAATGTTTTGTGCCCTCTTGTCCATAGTGGCTAGGACAATTTCATCCTTAGTCATCTCTGAGAAATCCTTTGGAGTTCTATGTATAGCATCCAAAACTGAAACCTTCATGGGCACATATGGCCCCTCTTTGACTGTGATGTAGATTCTAGGGTCAGAGGCCTCCATAAATAGCCTAACCCTTTCTTTCCAGATCCCAAAGATCTCTTTTCTGCATATGGGCAGTTTCATTGAACCCAATTCCTTGTGATTCTCTGAAGAACCCATGTTTCTTGATTTTCTTGAAACTGTGTTCTGACTTACACTGAATCTGCCAAACTGGATCTCCTCAGACAGTTAGTCCTTGTTTTGAGGAACCTCGCTTTGATACCACTTGAAAGATATGGTACCTAAACACCTAGAGGGGGGGTGAATAGGTGACCTAAACCTTTTTGAAACTTTGTTGGCAGCAAAACAATTATCTCACAGATTTCTACAGCTAACAGCAATAACAAAATATAAACTGCTAATCCACAGCACAGCACATCACAGCAGACACACAAATTTATAGTGGTTCCCCAATCTTTGGGTACATCCACTTTCCCCCTTCGCCTATCTAGCAGTGTACTAGATTCGGCCAAACTTCTCCACTATCTCAGAACCCAACTAGGTTCCTACACCTCAGGCCCAAAGCCTTACACTCAGCCACCAAGGCCTACACTCAGCCACCCAGGCCTACACTCAGCCAATCAAGGCCTACACTCAGCCAATTAAGGCCTACACTCAGAGTTCTTCAACTCCTACACTCAGGCAACCAAGCCCTACCCTCAGCCTTTATAATATAGGCTTACAATTCACTCTGATCCAATGGATCCTACAAGATAAAATTGAATTACAATAACTAACTCTACAACTCAGAAAATAAGAGAGGAGTTGAGAGTTTCTTGAAGAGTTCTTGGAAGAACTCAGCTAGATCCAAACTGACTTAGCTTCCTTCAAAGCTTCTTGAGTAGAACTGAATTAGTCTGAATCCTCTGCAGTTGATCCTTGACCTCTGCTTCTTGAGATCCAGATGATTCTGAATCCTTCTTCTCAGCCTTAGTTCCAAAGACTGATTTCTTGATTGGAGCTCTCTCTCTCCAACTTCTTAGATCTGCTGTTGGACAGCAAGATCTTCTTGTGTTGATACTCTGTGTACCACTTTTCTGATTACTTGAATAATCTGATCAATTACTTCAAAAATCTTTCAACAATAACAACAACAACAACAGTTTCTGTAAACAGTCTGTGCCTATTTATAGGCCTTCTTCATGGTAACCGGCTGGTCCGGTTCATAACAGACTTCTGACTTCCCTGACAGTTGCTGTAGACCGGCTGGATCGGCAGCTGTCATATCAACCAGTCACTTCTTGAAATTCTCTAACTGTCAGATAGTGTCGAGACTTTCTGTTCTTAAGTGTCGACACTTATAGACCAAGTGTCGACACATGTTGTGTAAGTGTCGACACAAGTCTACAAAGTGTCGACACAACTCCTTGTATGTCTCGACACAGATTCTTCTTCAAGTGTCGACACTGAAATTAAGTGTCGACACAAGTACTTGATCTTCTGTAACTTGTTGAATTCTTCTAAGTGTCGACACATCTCCTTTGTGTCGACACATCTTCATGTGTTGAAACTGTCAAGTGTCGACACTGCTTCTTGGTGTCGACACAAGTCTTCAATTTTGTTTCTTCAGCTGAGTGTCGACACATTCCCTTAGTGTCGACACTTGTACTTAGAATATTTTGTAAACTTTTCTGTTCTTTGCTAAGTGTCGACACAGCTCCTTGTGTCGACACTTTCTTCAAGTGTAGAGTCTTCAACTAAGTGTCGACACATTGTGCTGGGTGTCGACACTTTCTTCAAGTGTTGACTCTTCTGGTTGTGTGTCGACACATTGTGCTGAGTGTCGACACATACTTCAAGTGTTGACTCCTTTGAGTGTGTGTCGACACATTGTGCTGAGTGTCGACACATTCTTCATATGTTGACTCTGCTGATTGAGTGTCGACACATTGTGTTGAGTGTCGACACTTGTCCTTAGTCTCTGCAGAATTTTGCTGAGTGTCGACACAACTCCAAGTGTCGACACTTTCTGATGTAGACTCAGCTCTTCTAGGTGTCGACACTTCTGCTAAGTGTCGACACAGCTTTTCTGCATTCTTCTTCACTGAGTGTCGACACAGCTCCAAGTGTCGACACTTTCTGTCTGGTGTCGACTCTTCTTCTCAGGTGTCGACACAATTACTCCAAGTGTCGACACTGCTTGTCTGGGTGTCGACACAAGCTTTCTCAAGTGTCGACACTTTCCCTCTGGGTGTCGACACATGGACTTAGAAAGTTTTAGCTTCAGTCCAGTGAATACCTAACCTGCACAAGTAACTCAAACATACATCAAATACATTATGATGTATATCATTGAGATGGGTGAGGCTTCTTCAAATCAGGTACATTTGACCAATGTACCCAACAGGTATAAATAGGATTTCGCCATTATCTGTCGACACGCACACCAAAGTTTCGAGACCAAACTTCTATGTTGACACCTCTCTTCTCTCAATTCAAATTTATTCAAACCCTAATGGCGCCCAAGCTCGAAGAGAACGTGAATGAAGGATATGAACTGGTGCGGCACGCATTTGATGAGGCAGAACCCGCGATCAAAGGTGTGGTAACCCTAGTTGCAGAATCTGGATTAGAATTCCTTGTTTCAGAACCCATCAAGATCTGGAAGAAGGAGGTCCTAGAATTTCTGAATGGCGCAACCCTAGATGAATCAGGACTAAAGATTAAGTCAAGGGTTCATGGGTCTAAGGTGAAAGTTTCTCCTAAAAGTCTGAGGAAGGTACTACAACTACCAAGAACCAAGGAGGAGGAAGATGTTTCTACATCTAAGACAAGAGAAGCTTTGAGTTGGTGTGGACTGGATTCCAACCTGAAGATGGGTTCTGTGTTCAACAGAAAAGGAATGAACAGCCAAGACAAATTTTTGTCTGAAATTATTGGCAAGGTTATCCTGTGCAAGTCTGGAGGACATGACAGGATTTCAGCTTATATGTTTAGTCTGATGACAAGAATTATCTTCAACCTACAAACTGATTGGTCTACAGTAGTGTTTGAGAAGATTAAGGAGAGCCTGAAGAAACCCAATTTGGGTAGGATTCTAAGTCTATACCTAGCTGGTAGTATACCAGAGGTAATGACCCAAGCTGCAGGATCCAAAATTAACTACATGAGGAGAATGGATTTGAGGATCTTCTCTAGGTGGGATAGGGTCTTGACCAAGGAAATGCCAACTCTTGAGAAGGTAATACCCCGGAAAAGGAAGAAGAAATCAGCCCCTGTGGCTCAAGAATCATCAAGCAGTTCTGAGGAACACGTTGTCTTTACTCCAGATGATGAACAAGACACTGGAAATGCTGGACAATCTCCAGCTAGACAAGAAGATGCCCCAAGGCAGGGGGAGCTACCACAAGCTAGCCCAGTACACCTGGAATCAGTCCAGGGGGAGCCTCTATTGGTGGATGAGCCTACTCCTTTAGAAAGTGAAAGAGCTACACAAACCATACTTGAGGTAATAACTGAAATAAACCAATTAGATTTCTCTATTGAGAATGCAGTTATAACTGACACATTATCTACTGCAAATCAGCAACCTCAGATTCCTAGTCAACCCCAAGATGTTGTCATGGAGGACACATCTGTTGCTGATCAAGTGGTATCTGATCAAGTGGTTGATGAGATTAGAGATTCTCCACCCCATCCTCAACAAGAATTTACCATAGAAGAGTTATTCCCAGATCTTCTCCAAACTGACTTTGAGAAAGAAAGTGCTGCTGCTGAGGGGGAGAAGGCCCATGTTGAGGGGGAGCATGTGGATATTGTTGCAGAAACTGGAAGCAAAGAGACTGAGGTGCCAAAAGATACTGAAGGGCTCCAAAGGACTGAGAAGGAGTTACCTCCAAGTCCTAAGGACAGAGTGACTATTGATAGCACATCTGCATCAGAAGATGAAGAGGCTGCAAGGGCCAAGAAGAGGAAGTTTCAAGTCTTTAAGAGAAGGAGCCAAACTTACAAAAAGGCTTTACAAACAATTGCACCACAGCCTGCACCACAGCCAGCCCCATCTGCAGATTACAGTTCTCTGATGGTTGCAATACAACTAAAGATGGATGAGGAAAGACAGGCTTTGCAATCTTATATGGATGAAGGGCATAAGTCATTGCAGTTTGATTTGGCCCAAGATATTAAGTCCATCAGATTTGAGATGAATCTGAATAAGAAAGAGATGATTGACTGCTTCCATAAAGGAGAGAATGCAGTAGTCTATCTAGCCACTCATCAGGAAAAGATCAAAGCTCAAGTAGATGATATTGCAGTGAAGCAAGGCTATGTTCTGGAGAACCAGCTAAGGATGAATGATAATGTAACTGCTTCACATAATGCAATAGTCACAGAAATGAAGAATATAGCTACTGGTCAGACTATAGCTAATGCTACAGCTAAGGCAGACTTTGATAAAGCATTACAAGAGGGAATAACTGCAGTTAAAACTGCTATACAAGACTCTCAAAAGGCTATAACTGACATGCTCCAAAGGTTGAAACCTTTCTTTAAGGATGGAGTAAACTATTTGGATGCCCAAATAAGATTTCAGAAAGATGATCTGAGGGATCATATTGTTAGAGAAGTCATAAAG
Organism: Platanthera guangdongensis; assembly: GCA_039583875.1. Taxonomy (NCBI): domain Eukaryota; kingdom Viridiplantae; phylum Streptophyta; class Magnoliopsida; order Asparagales; family Orchidaceae; genus Platanthera; species Platanthera guangdongensis. The sequence continues at coordinate 49,092,648 of CM077149.1, forward strand.
GGGGAGAGGGTGTTAGTCAAAGCCAGCTCTGATCATGCAAAATGGATTTCAAATTCCATCAGAGCCACCCTTGGATATCCTCCATTGTGTGATGATGACAATGTTGCAGAGTCTGGGATTAATCCTGCATATCTTGGAGGTGAGCAAGCTGAAGTAGCTCAAGTGATCTATCCTCCACCAGACTTTGATATGATACATGCAGATATACAGTCAATGTATAGCCCACCTGAGGGAAAGCAAAATGTCATCATAGAAAAAGTGGTTCAGCCAGTGCCAGAGGCTATACTGAAAGAACAAGAAGCTTTGTTGCTGAAAGAACAAGAGACTCGGTTGTCTAAGAAGAGATTCAGAGAGCAAGCTGAACTCAGGTCTGACTTTGAACAATGGAGCCCCACTTCAAGGAATATTATCTTAACTGCATGGAAGGCTGCCAAGGACAATATTCAAGATAGAAACAAGTGGTATTCTGAACTGGAGTGGAGGAAGCATGAGTCCAGGCAAGAAGCCATTGTGCAATACAGAAGAAAGGCTAAGATGGGAAAGCTACCTCCTACTGCCCAGGAGCCTAGCAAGTACTTTCCAAAGCCATATCATTACTTTGAAAGGCAGAAGATCAAAGCTGAAGATCAGAAAAAGAAGGATCTAAAAGGAAAGAAGCCTGCTGCTGAAGATGCTGAAGATGCTGAAGCCCCAGTCTAAGAAAAGATACAATCTGAAAAGGGCATAGTGATCAAGGAGACTGAGAAGCAATAGGATAGAATTTTTCTTAAGTTTACTAGTTGTAATCATTTGATTTTAAACTTTCTGTAAACTTTTGAACAATGAATGTGATAAAGTTGTTAGAACAATGTGATATATGTTCAACTATTACATTAATTGTTCTGAGATATCTGTGTATACATGTTTTGATTAATACATGTTTATGTACTTACCCTGTTATATAATCCTGCTTTACATCATACTGTGATTTTATTATGTATGGTGTATATCATTGACTAAGGGTTATGACTTCTCCAAATAGGGGGAGATTGTTGGGTACATTGGAATAAATGTACCTGATTTGAAGAAGCCTCACCCTACTCAATGATATACATCAAAATGTATTTGATGTGTTTTGAGTTTAGTTGTGCAGGTTAAGTATTTGCAGAGAAAGCTGAAAAGTTTCTAAGTTCATGTGTCGACACTTGAGAAGACTTGTGTCGACACCCAGAGAAGCAGTGTCGACACTTGTAGTACTTGTGTCGACATCGGAAGGAAAGTGTCGACACATACAGGCTGTGTCGACACTCAATGAAGAAATGTCCAGTGGAGCTGTGTCGACACTTAGAAGCAGTGTCGACATCTAGTGGAACTTTGTCGACATCAGAAAGTGTCGACACTTGGAGGCTGTGTCGACACTCAGCAACACTTCAGAAAAGTTCAACAGAGTCTAAGTATAAGTGTCGAAATAATGAAGAATGTGTCGACACACAGCAGAAGACTCAACACATGAAGAAAATGTCGACATAATGAAGAATGTGTCGACACACAGCAGAAGACTCAACACATGAAGAAAGTGTCGACACTTGGAGGCTGTGTCGACACTCAGCAAAGTTCAACAAATTCAAAGTACAAGTGTCGACACAAGGAGCTGTGTCGACACTCAGCAAAAGTATCAACACAGAAGGCATGTGTCGACACCAAGAGTATGTGTCGACACTTAACAAGTTCAACACAAGAAGATGTGTCGACACAAAGGAGTTGTGTCGACACTTAGCAGAATTCAACTAAGTACTGAAGAACATGGAGTTGTGTCGACACATAATATCAGTGTCGACACATATTGAAGAAGCAGTGTCGAGAAGTAAATTCTACAACACAAGGAGTTGTGTCGACACCTTGAAGGCTAGTGTCGACACTTAGTCAACTTGTGTCGACACTTAGTCTATAAGTGTCGACACTTAAAGACAGACTGTCTCGACACTTTCAGACAGTTACAGATATTTCAAGAAGTGACTGGATGACATGACAGCTGTCATTCCAGCCGGTCTACTGCAACTGTCAGATTTGTCAGAAAACTGTTAGGAACCGGATCAGCCGGTCACCATAAAGAAGGTCTATATAAAGGCTTATTCTGTCAACAGAAGAAGGGGAACAACAACAATCAAAGAAGAAGATCTAGCAATTCATTGAAGAATTAATTCAAGTGAAGATCTAAGAAGTTGGAGAGAGAGAACTCCTTCCAAGAAGACAGCTGTTGGAACCAGGCTGTAAAGAAGGGTTCAGATTGAGATCTGAATCTTAAGTTGTAGTGATTGAAGATCATCTACAGAGAGTATCAACCCTATTGTGTTCTACATTCAAGAAGCTTTGAAGAAAGCCAAGTGAGGTTGATCTCAGCAGAGTTCTTACAAGAACTCATCAAGAAACCTGTCAACTCTTCTCTCTTATTCTGAGTTGTAGGTATATACATTGTATTCTTAATTTCTTGTAGGATCCTTAGGGATCTGAGTTGTAAGCCTGCAATTTTAAAGGCGGAGTGGTAGGGCCTCTGTGCTGAGTGTAGGAGAATCATATCTCTGAGTGTAGGCCTTGTGGCTGAATGTAGGTCTTTGTGAAGACTGAGTGGTAGGGCTGTTGAGCCTGAGTTGTAGGAGTGGGATCACTCTGGGCTATAGGAACCTGGTTGGGGTTCTGAGTGTAAGATCTAAGGATCTGAGGAATAGTGGAGGAGTTTGGCGGAATCTAGTACACTACTAGATAGGCGAAGGGGGAAAGTGGATGTACCCAAACCTTGGGGAACCACTATAAATCTGTGTGTTCACTGTGTGCATGCTTTATTCTGTGATTGCTGGTTGATTGCTGTGAAGAAGTAGTTATAAATCTGTGATATAATCTGCCTAAAAGTTTAAAAAGATTAAGTCACCTATTCACCCCCCCCCCTCTAGGTGATTAGGTACAATTTCTTTCAACCACCTACTCTAGTTAACCCATCATTATTCACAATGTTGAACTCCTTAGTTCTTGACCTTGTACAACCCCGTATCCGGCGAGTGAGGTTGCCAGGAACCAGACCGGTCGGTTCAGATCGTCCAAGCAACAGACGAGCCCAACAGAGGAGTCTGAAGATAGTGGGCGAGCTCAGCATGGAGAAGTCGAACCCGAGCTCGGCATTCGTCGACCGCGAGCTCGGTATTTGCCAAGCTAAGTCAAGACTCGTCGGGCTGAGATCGACTAATGGAGACCGACAGACGGGCGAGCTCGTCGTCCCAGCTCGCGCTATCGTAACGGAGCTCGGCAACAGTAGGCGAGCTGGATCTGCCGAGGTGGCCAGGCTCCCCAGCTCACCTGGATCCACGAGGTACTTTTTACTGTTTTGCCCCCGCTGGTCTGCACATAGCCCTTCAAAACAGCGGAGTTTGGCTGTTGGCAGACCAAACTAAGGGTATTTTGGTAACTTCAGGTCAGTTCAGTTTGGTTATTTGCAGTTCAAATTCTGAAAACTATAAATCGGACCCAAGGGGTACCCTAGAAGGCATGCTTCCTGTGCTCTCTTGCTTCAGTTTTCAAGTGCTTTCTGAGGGTACCTTAGCTCGGCCTTTGGCTAAGGAGGGGAAGTGCTCTCAGATCTTCCGGGTGTGTGGTGGGTCCCCCCCGCCGAGCCCTTGTGTCAGTTCTCCCTTGTTTCTTTTATTGTTTTGCTTGCAGGATTGAAGCAGGCGCGCGATCACCCCTTCCCCAAGGATGAACTCCATAAGGAGACCATTTTTTGGCTTCAACATTTTGGAGCGTTGAGCGTGGAGCGTGGTCAGTGCAGAAAAGCTTCAGCGAGCTAGATGACAGGAGGACAGCGACCTTTCAGGTCGAGCTCGCCGCCCCCCCCCCCCCCCCACCTATGGCCATGGTGGGGATGTTTGAAGATTTTAGGAACGAGGTGCTGGGCCTCGTCAAGTTCGCACTAGGCACGCGAGCCGAGTGCTCGACTCCAGCAGTCCAGATCATAGCCGCCCCCTCTCTAGGCGAGGACGCCCCTAGCAGGGAGCTGGGAAGGAAATTGCCGAGGAGGGTTGCGGGTGCGAGCTCCCCGGGCGCGAGCTCTTCCCCAGATTGGCAGGTCGAGGCCAGTTCAGTGAACTGGGCTCGCGAGACTCGCCAGCTCGCCCAGTAGGGGGAGGCAGCCCCTTCAGCGAGTTGGTCTCTTCAGCTCCAGTTATAGAAGGGTTCAGGGAACCCGGGATGTCCTACTACACCTGGAAGGGAGACCCGGTCCAACATATCCAGTGGTTTGAGGATGTGGTCTCAATCCGGCAGATGTCGGATGGGTTCAAATGCCGACTCTTCACCATCACCCTCAAGGAGAAGGCAAGGGAGTGGTTCCACCAGCTACCAGCCAGCTCCATCTACTGCTTCGAGGACCTGCGCCGGGGGTTCATGCTGAGGTTCACTACCTCGAAGAGGAGGAAGAAGGAGTTGGAGTCCCTATTCCACATCAAGCAGGGAGTGAATGATACGTTGAGGAGCTACGTGGACTGGTTCCAGGAGGAGGTCACCCAGGTCCAGAAGATGCCAAGCCACAGTTTGATGATGTCTTTCACCCTGGGCCTGCAACAGGGGTTCTTCAGAATGGAGTTGAATAGAGTACCCCCCCCCCCCCTCTCCTACAAGGAACTAATGGAGAGGGTGGAAAGAGAAGTTTACAGGGAGGCGTCAAACCCAGAGTTCGCCCGGAAGCTGGCCAGGTGGGCCACAGAGGAGGAGAAGGAGCCAAGAGGAGGAAGAGGACAGGAGGAGAGGAGAGCCCCGGTAGAGGGAGCAGAGGCAGCTCCAGGGGAAGCAACAGCCCAGGTGGGGATGTTAGGAGCCCGATCGTTGGCTGGGCTGGAGGCCCGAGTGGCAAGGGCAGAGGCCACAGAGAGGGTACCAAGGAAGGGACCGTCACCAAGGGGGGCAAGATAAATTCCACCCCCGGGTTAGAGGTGGGTGCAGAGGCATGGACACCCCAATCAAGAAGAGGATATGGCCATAGCCATAGGGGAGAGGAGGAGAGCAGCCAGGAGGAGGAGAAGAGAAGTTAGGGTGGAGTTACCCTACCGCGACTTCCATCAGGAGGAAGGGCACGCCACAGCCACGTGCCCGGAGTTCCTCAAAATGAGGGGAAACACGGAGCAGCAGCAGCAGTAACAGGGGCAACAAGAAGTGAGGATCGAGGAGGTCCTGCATTGAGCAGAGGAGGACCGTTGCGAAGACTGGGTGGATGTTGGGACCCGAGGAGGGCTCAGAGTGATCCAGGGGGGGGAGGGGGGTCGAGGCTTCCCGGAAGGCGAGCCTCCACACCATGTATCTCCAGAGCGTTGGCTCCATATCCCAAACCCCGCCCCATAAGAGAGGATCACCTTCTCCAGGAGCGATATGGCGGATCATAAGGATCCTTTTTACGATGCGCTGGTCATCCAAACAGCCATCAAAAACTTTACCGTCTCCAGGATCCTCGTTGACAACGGAAGCTCCTTCAACGTCGTCTTTAAGAAGGCGTTTGATGCGATGAAGGTGGAGGAGAAGAGGGTGTTGGCCTCGGATGGACCTTTGTTCGGGTTTTCGGGGGAGAGGAAGGAGGTCGAAGGAGTGGAGGGCCTCCTTGTCACCTTGGGGGGGCAGTCCAGGAACTGCAGGTTCGTCATCGTGGATGCCCCCAGCAGCTACAAAGCCATTTTCGGGAGGCCCCTCATCAGTGCCTTCCGTCGCGTCACCTCATCGTTCCATCAATACTTGAAGTTCAATGCATAGGGAATTCAGGTCAGGGTCAGGGGGGACCCCAAAGTGGCGCGGGAATGCTAAGTCACCTCCGTGAACTCCATTTATTAGCAGAAGGGAGCCGAGGAGATAGAGCGAAGGATGGAGAAGGCGGAGTAGGAAGCTGGCAGGGAGGAGTTGGAGGCGGAGAGCTGCACTGGGGTAGAGGCAGCAGGAGGAGATTGGGAGGAGTTATCCGAGGCAATGGCCTTGGAAGAAGAGGTGCAGGCAGAGGTCCTCATCCTAGAAGAGAGAGATGTTGAAGAATGGGGAGAGCAGTCCAGGTTGGAGGCTGCGGAAGAGGTGGTGGAGCTGGAGGTCCTCACCCGAGAAGGCAGGGTGGAGAAGGTCCGTGTTAGCGGAGGGCTGACCCCGGAGGCTCATGGCAGGATGCTGGAGTGCATCTAGAAGAACATGGACATCTTCGCATGGAGCGCCGCGGAGATGTCGTGGGTTGACGCGGATGTGGCTTGCCACCACCTCAACTTGGACCCGGGAACATGCCCCGTCCAACAAAAGAAGAGGTCCATCGCGGACAAGCTGGTAGAGCCCATCAGAGAGGAGGTGGCAAAGCTTCCAAGGCCGGCTTTGTGTCCGAGATCCAATACTCCGGCTGGGTCTCCAATGTAGTCATGGTTAAAAAGGGAGACGGCCGATGGCGTATGTGTATCGACTTCTCCTTGCTAAATAAATCTTAACCTAAGGACTGTTATCCCTTGCCTCAGATCGACGCGCTGGTTGACTCAGCCGTTGGTTTTTCTGTAATGAGTTTTCTAGATGCATTTTCAGGTTATCATCAAATCAGAATGCATCCCCCGGACGTCAAGGATGTCTCGTTCATCACGGGGGATGGATGCTATTGTTATAAGATGATGCCCTTTGGGCTAAAGAATGCAGCAGCGACCTACCGAAAGATGATGGATAGGGACTTCAAAGAGCAGAAGGGGAGGAACCTGGAGGTGTACGTAGATGACCTCATGGTCAAGATTCAGGATGTGGACTCTCACCTTCAGGACCTAGAGGAGACCTTTGCTACCCTGCGCAAGTACAAAATGCGGTTGAACACCCTGAAGTGTCTCTTCGGTGCTAGCAGGGGGAAGTTCTTGGGGCACCTCCTCACCCCTGCGAGGGTCGAGCCGAATCCTGATAAGGTCAAGGCTATCATGGAGCTAGGGTGGCCACGAAACACTAAGGAGGTGCAACGGCTAATGGGGAAGCTGGCAGGGCTGAGTAGGTTCCTCTCCCGGGCCGGGGAGAAGTGCTCCCCATTCTTCAAAACCCTAAGGGGTGGTAAAAAGTTCGAATGGACCAAGTAGTGCGTGGAGGCATTCCAGGTCCTCAAGATGCAGTTGACTCAGGCTCCGCTGCTCCAAGGTCCAAAGGAGGGGGAGGACCTATTTTTATATCTCGGGGTCGGTGCGGAGGCCCTGAGCTCTGTATTGGTTCGGGAAGAGGGGAAGAAGCAGCTACCCATATATTACGTTAGCCGGGTCTTGAGGAAGGCCAAGCTCCGGTATCCAATTTTGGAAAAGCTGGCCTTCGCCCTGGTCATCTCAGCCTGAAGGCTGCGACCCTATTTCCAGGCACACTCAATCCGAGTGGTGACTGACCATCCTCTCCGCAACATCTTTGAGGGGGTGGAGCGTTCTGGCAGGCTGGCCAAGTGGTCGGTGGAGTTAAGTGAATTCGACATCTCCTTCGTCCCCCGCCTCTCGATCAAAGCTTAAGCGATGGCTGACTTCTTGGCTGACTATGTGATTGAGGTGGCGGAGGAGGAGCTCACTCATCAGACCCCTTGGAAGGTGAAGGTAGATGGCGCCTCGGGGAGGCATTCCCTAGGAGTGGGAGTGATCTTAGAGAGTCCGCAGGGAACTAGAATTGAGCAGACTGTGGTGGTGCACTTCCCCATCACAAACAATCAAGCCGAGTATGAGGCCGTGATAACAGGGCTGCCCCTGGCCAGGGAGATAGGGGTGTTGGACGTGGAGGTCCTTACCGACTCCATGGTAGTAGCTTCTCAGATCAACGGGGAGTTCGAGGCGAGAGAGCCTACCCTGCAACTATACTTAGCCAAAGTGATGGGGGTGATTGGCACATTCCAAACGTTTTCCATACAGCATGTACCCGAGGAGGAGAATGAGCAGGTTGACCAACTAGCGAAGCATGGCCCCCGGATGGGTGGGACTATCACCGATCTATTCTACCCCTCCATCGAAGAAGGAGAGCTCATGGAGATAGATTAGCGGCCCTCGTGGATGGAGCCAGTCACAACCTTTCTTTCCACGGGAGAGTATCCAGAGGGGGCATATAAGAATAAGCTCAGGTAAAAATCAGCATACTACCTCCTCCGGGACAGGCAGCTGTACAGGAAGACTCTCTCGGGGATTTTGGCTCGTTGCGTGGCCGAGGGGAGGTATAAAGAATCTTGGAAGAAGTCCACTCCGGGGAGTGTGGGAGCCACTCCGGGAGTCGGACCCTGGAACGGAGTAATGTTAGGTAGGGGTACTCCTGGCCCACCCTGGGCCGCGATGCGACGGAGTTCACGAGAAGATGCCACAAATGCCAACTATTTTCCCCCCTCCAGCTACAACTAGCTCAGCGACTCAAGAGTATCACAACCCCCTAGCCCTTTGCCATCTAGGGAATGAATTTGGTTTGACCATTCCCCCAGGCCAGTGGGCAGAGAAGGTTCCTACTGGTAATTATCTATTATTTCTCCAAGTGGCTGGAGGTAAAGGCGCTGGCCAAGGCGACTTCCCAGGTCATCGAGAACTTCGTTTGGGGGGAGATCATGTGCCGCCACGGGTTGCCCCAGGCAATCATCACAGACAATGGGCCCTAGTTCGCCAGCGCGGAGTTTACCAGTTTCTGCGGGCAGCTTGGGATCGACCTCAGGTTCGCCTCGGTCCGCCTCCCAGGAGCAACGGGCAGGTGGAGGCCGCGAAAGAAATCATTGTCAACCTTCTAAAAAAGAAAGTAGAAAATCTGAAGGGGAGCTGGGCGGAACAGCTTCCCGCGGTTCTCTGGGCCTTGAGGACCACCCCCAACACAGCTACAAGAGAGACCCCCTTCAAGATCTCCCATGGGTGTGAGGCAGTGCTCCCCGTGGAGTTCGAAGTTCGAATGACTCGAGTTGTCGCAGTAGGGGAAGGCAGGGAAGAATGGCAGGCTGAGAATGAGGAAGAGCTGCAGCTCTCCCTTGACATGGTGGAAGAGCTGCGGGACCTTTCCGCCGTAAGACAGGAAGAGGTGAAGAGGAGGATGGCCAAGTACTTCAACATGCACATCAAAGTCAAGCAATTTGTGGAGGGGGACTTGGTACTGAAGATGGTGGATGCAGCGGGAAGGTCGGCAATCGTTGGGAAGCTCAACCCCGGCTGGGAAGGTCCATTTATTGTAAAAGAAGCTTTAAGATCACGGGGTATCGACTCCAAAATGTGGTGGGCGCGACCCTAAGTCTCACCTGGAGTGGTGACGACTGAAAATGCTTTTTCCCTTGAAACATGTAAGTGGTACTTTGATTTTTAATGAAAGTTCTTTAACACGCTAATGCTGTCGTAATAATTTTGCATGGAGAAGTTAAGTGTATTTGGACCCCGAGCAGATCCCGATGTTAGGCTCTCACCTAGTCAGCAGGGCTGGAAGTCACTCGGTGTCATCCTTAGACCACGAGCAGATCCCGCTGTCAAGCTCTCACCTAGCTGGAAGGGCTGGAAGTCACTCAATGGTGTCAGCCTTGGACCCCGAGCAGATCCCGCTGCCAGGCTCTCACCTAACTGGCAGGGCTGGAAGTCACTCATTGTCATCCTTAGACCTCGAGCAGATCCCCCTGTCAGGCTCTCACCTAGCTGGCAGGGCTAGAAGTCACTCGATGGTGTCAGCCTTGGACCCCGAGAAGATCCCGCTGTCAGGCTCTCACCTAGCTAGCAGGGCTGGAAGTTACTCGGTGTCATCCTTAGACCTCGAGCAAATCCCACTGCCAGTCTCTCACCTAGCTGGCAGGGCTGGAAGTCACTCGATGGTATCAGCCTTGGACCCCGAGCAGATCCCGCTGCCAGGCTCTCACCTAGCTAGCAGGGCTGGAGGTCACTCGGTGTCATCCTTAGATCTCGAGCACATCCCCCTGTCAGGCTCTCACCTAGCTGGTAGGGCTAGAAGTCACTCGATGGTGTCAGCCTTGGACCCCGAGCAGATCCCGCTGCCAGGCTCTCACCTAGCTGGCAGGGCTGGAAGTCACTCGGTGTCATCCTTAGACCTCGAGCAGATCCCGCTACCGGGCTCTCACCTAGCTGGCATGGCTGGAAGTCACTCGATGGTATCAGCCCTGGACCCAAACAGATTCTGCTGCCAGGCTCTCACCTAGCTGGCAGGGCTGGAAGTCACTCGGTATCATCGTTAGACCTCGAGCAGATCCCGCTGTCAGGCTCTCACCTAGCTGGCAGGGCTGGAAGTCACTCAATAGTGCCAGCCTTGGACCCCGAGCAGATCCCGCTGCTAGGCTCTCACCTATCTGGTAGGGCTGGAAGTCACTCGGTATCATCCTTAGACTTCGAGCAGATCCCGCTGTCAGGCTCTCACCTAGCTGGCAGGGCTGGAAGTCACTCGATAGTATCAGCCTTGGACCCCGAGAAAATCCCGCTGCTAGGCTCTCACCTAGCTGGCAGGGCTGGAAGTCACTCGGTGTCATCCTTAGACCTCGAGCAGATCCCGCTGTCATGCTCTCACATAGCTGGCAGGGCTGGAAGTCACTCGATGGTATCAGTCTTGGACCCCGAGTAGATCACGCTATCAGGCTCTCACCTAGCTAATAGAGCTGAAGGTCACCCAGGGAAGTCCTGCACCCCCAGGTAGTGCCTAACAAACTTGGCCCTTCTAAGATTAAGAGGAGAGCTCCGCAGGGGCGAATTTGGTCTCGCTAATTCAGCTCGGCCTCGGCAGAACAGTGACGAGCCAAGCCCTTAGACCTCGCTAAGGGGAGGTGGATCCCACTGAGACGCCTCGCCCCCCCACTTTGTTTTTAACTTGGAAAAATTTAATGAATTTGGTTTTCAGTTGATAAGACCATGGGAAGCCCGCGAGCGAGCTTTGGCGAGGCCTGAGAATTGCTGAACTCTCAAGATTTGCTCTCAGGGGCGAGTCCTAATGACTATCCTACTCACAATACCTATCTATGCGAGGTCGCTGGGGAGAGTGCTCGTTGACAAACATGGCACGGCAGAGAAATCCAGCAAAAGAAAATATATGTATAATGACATTACTATACTGGAAAAAAGGTATCAAAAATATTCCTTCATTAAGTAAAAATATTTACAGGTTCAGCTCGCCTCGGCGAGACTACAGGTTACGTGCATTTAGACCTCGCCCCCCCATTGGTGTTCCTCCCCTCCTTCGCCTGACGTATCCTGGAAGCCCTTCCCGAACCGCGCATCCAGACTGTCTTCCTTCTTGCTTGGAGGCGTCGCCGGGAACAGGCTCGGCATCAGGTCCCGGGCCGAAATCTCCTCGCATCCCTCCACCAGTACTCCAGTGTCCTTCATTATCTGGAGGGTGCATTCGGCGTCCTGGATGGAGTTGATCCGCAGCCTCTTGGCAAGGTCGGCCTCGCCAAAGATCATCGGCCTCTTGTAGGGGAGGGTAGGATCGGCGCCGCTGGGCGGGAAGAAAATCTCCGCCTCACGAAGGACCTCGCGGTTAAGGTTTTGGTTCTCATCCTTTAGCTTCGCATTCGCCCCCTCAAGCTTGGCAAGTCGGGTGCGCAGCTGGCCGATCTCCTCCCCCTGCTCGACATTGCAGGCCCGCAACTCTCCGGCGGCCTTGGCATCCTGACAGAAGAAAAGTTCATTAGTGACAGCGCCAAATATTTCAAGTAAAAGAGAGAAGAAGTCTAGTACTCACCAATCCACCGGCGGCCTGGGCAAGAAGACCCTCGGCAATGCTGAGCCACCTCGTCTGGTTGGAGACCTTGTCCTTGGCAACGTCGCGGGCCTGCTAAGCTTTTTGGAGTTGATTTCTAAGGCCGAAGCTGCGGCAGACCAGCATATGATGAAGCTCCATGGCCCGCAGGTGGGCCTGCAGGCCCTCATGGCCGAGCTGCCGTAGGGTCATGTTCTTGTAGGCCTTGGCGTCCTCCCGGCCATAGAGGCCGAAGCCGAGGGCGTAAGCGTGACCGGTGGCGGTCTTGCGGTCATGCCAGGAAGAGTGCAAGGTGGAGATGGAGACCCGATGGGCCAGCTCATCCCACTGCACCATGGGCTCGCCCGCCGAGTCCTTCCACCGCCCCCCGAAGCTGAAGAGGGGATGAAGTTTCGGTGTACCGCGTTCACGAGCCTCCCTCTTCGCCGAAGGAGGTGGGGAGATCGCGGAAGGGGAACAGGAGTCTCGCCGCCTTCGGCCCCTTGCTGATGATCTCCTTCAGCGGGCTCTCCGACGACGCGTCGGGGACAGTCTCGGGCGAGCTTATGTACTTGGGGCTGGATTGATGTTGTTGATGTTGTTTCCCCCGTGGATCGAGCACGTCTTTCTTCAAATTTTTTGGTAATTGTTGGCGGTGTGGCAGATTCAATCCCGCATCCTCAGAACGCCTCTTGCTGGAAGAGGGTTGGGAGAAGGTCGCCTCATCTCGGCAGGCCGCCTCCGCCTTCTCGCGAGCAAGGGGGTTCGGGTACAACCCCGAGTCCGCAAACAGTGGGTTCACGGGAATTAGCCGCTCCCCTGTAAGAAAAAACTTGGAAAAAGTTAGAAGATTTTCAACGACAATATGTCGAGCTCGGCAACCTAACGAGCTCGGCGATGTGGAGAGAACAATACCGTCGTCGGGTAGGACGGGGAGAAGCGCGTCGAGGCCCCTTCGCAGGAAGGCGACCTCAAAGTCCTTGTGCAGGAAAAACTTATGGAGGTCGACATCGTTGTCGGACACGGTCGGGGGGCGGTAGACCTCCTCGCCCTTCTGCTGCGGCGAGTACGTGATGTTGACGAGATCGCCCTTGATAAAGGCGATCTTGGTCATCCAGTTATGGTGCTTGTTCGAGATCTCGCGAACTTTGATCAGCGAGCTGCCGAAGTAGGCGACCCCATCCGGCGTCGCCTTATAAGAGAAGAGTTTCCTGAATACTGTCAGGTTGAACTCAATCTTATCTCGCCAGAGATAGCTCGCGAACTCCACCAACATGGCGATGGCGTTGGAGTTCAGCTGCGCGGGCACCGCGCCATAATACTTCAGAATTTGTTGGATCTCCGGCCAGAGGGGGAGGCGCAACCCCACCTCAAAGTGAGAGATGGGGAAGGCGCGCTCGTCATCATAGAAGGTATTGATGGCCTCCCCCCGCCTCGATCGGCGCTCCTCGAAGCCCGGCGGAACGTGGTCACCAACAAATTCCGCGAGCTCCTCCTTGGTTGTATTCCCCTCGAATAAGCAGTAATCAATGAAGTGTTGCCGCACTTGGTGCGGCCATCAGCGTCGGGGTTGGTCTTGCCCATGCTCGAGAGAGAAGGCGGAGCGCGATTAGACAAGAAGAAAACTGCATGAAGAGAGAGAAAGAGTAAGCAGTAAAAGCAGCAGTACGGGGGTTGGTGGGGGGGGGGCTATTTATAGAAAAAGTAATCAGAGGGTCAAACTGTCCAATCGGCCCAGCTCGCCAACCCCTAGCTCGCCGACTTCCGGCGCGTTCCAACCAAGGCTAAGTCAAATAAAGAGAAATATATTATTGGAATACCGCATGTCTAAGAATGTTTAAGGTTATTTATTACAAAGACCAAGTGCAGGAATAAGAAAGCAGGGCGCGCGGGCAGGGGGGAAACCAGGAGGCGAGTACCAGTTGGCTCGGCAAAAGAGCCGCCATTTATCTACCCTGGCCTCGCACCTCCTGTCCCCCATACTACTGCGCGCAGAGCAGCTCGCGGATCCTCCTCGAATTCCTCTGCACCATTGAGAGGTCGTCGTCTATCTCATCCAGAAGCTGGGAAGGGGACGTCAGCTCGCCAGCCTGGCCGCTTCGCACCTCATCAGCAAGACTAGCATAGTTGCGTTGTAACGCCTCGTTGACACAATGTACCTCGCGCAGCCCGCACACCAGTTTCTTGAAAAGCTTAACCTCCCTCCTCGTCAGCTCGCCTTGATCCACTTCGGGGCCCAAGTAAGAGTCCAGTGAGCTTGGGGAGGGGAGGGGAGAGTAATGGGATACCCGCGAAGATTCCTCGACAGCGGATTGGCTGGGGGGAACTGTGGAGGAAAACATCAGCAAAAGGAGGTATGCTAGAAAATCGCATGAGGCAGGAATTCGGGCAAAGTTTACCTGATGAGCTCGGCAACTCGAAGGAGATGCGGGGAGGGATAAACCTCAGATCCTTCCCATGACCTGGGACACATGTTCCCGGTGAGAGAAGCTCGAATCCCGGGATGGGGATGGTTTCCAGACCCGCCCCCGTGGTCACGACAGCTTACTGGGGAGAGCGGGCGCGCACCGGCAAGCTCGGCCTCTGCGAGCTCACCCCCAATGTCCCAAAGGGAGGGGACGGGTCCCAGGGACGGTTCTCCGGAGTCGTGAACCGCGAGTCCCCAAGAGTGGTCTTGGCTCGCGGGGTAGTGTCTCGCGGCGCGGCATCCTCCGCGCCATCAGGGTGGCTGTCTGGGCCATCGCATACCTCGATAATATTCCTCCCCTTTTCAGGGGCAGGCAGAGTGGAGGAGCCGGTCCCGTACTCCAAGGTGGTCCTCAGGTCGTCATAGATGGGCTCGGATGCCTGAGGGAATGTTTTCATCTTCTTGGAGTTAGGCCCGACAGAGCCACCTTGCGACACGATAGCTGGGACCGCTATCAGGGCGGCTATGCGAGCAGCTGAGGTCTGGCGGGCGCGCATGAGCCGCTCTTGAATCTCCTTGGGGATCGGCATCTTGGCAGGATTAGAGTAAAGGGAATGACAAGAGTCAGGCAGGTATGCAGGTGCATATATATAGCCACAGGTGGACCCCACCCGAAGATTCCCTCCAGTCCACCTCGCACTCGCCGAACACTTGGGTTTGGATGTTTCTTTCCGTGCTTTGTCAAGCTCGAAAAGAGCGGGGATATGCACAACCCCGTATCCGGCGAGTGAGGTCACCAGGAACCAGACTGGTCGGTTTAGATCGTCCAAGCAACAGACGAGCCCAGCAGAGGAGTCTGAAGATAGTGTGTGAGCTCGGCATGGAGAAGCCGAACCCGATCTCGACATTCGTCGACCGCGAGCTCGGCATTTGCCGAGCTAAATCAAGACTCGTCGGGCTGAGATTGACTAATGGAGGCCGACAGACGGGCGAGCTCGCCGTCCCAGCTCGCGCTCTCGCAACGGAGCTCGGTAACAGTAGGCGAGCCGGATCTGCCGAGGTGGCCAGGCTCCCTAGCTCACTTGGATCCACGAGGTACTTTTTACTGTTTTGCCCCCGCTGGTCTGCCCATAGCCCTTCAAAACAGCAAAGTTTGGCTGTTGGCAGACCAAAGCAAGGGTATTTTGGTAACTTCAGGTCAGTTCAGTTTGGTTATTTGCAGTTCAGATTCTGAAAACTATAAATAGGACTCAAGGGGTACCCCAGAAGACATGCTTCCTGTGCTCTCTTGCTCCAGTTTTCAAGTGCTTTCTGAGGGTACCTTAGCTCAGCCTTTGGCTAAGGTGGGGAAGCGCTCTCAGATCTTCCGGGTGTGTGGTGGGTCCTCCCCGCCGAGCCCTTGGGTCAGTTCTCCCTTGTTTCTTTTGTTGTTTTGCTTGCAGGAGTAAAGTAGGCGCGCGATCACCCCTTCCCCAAGGGTGAACTCCATAAGGAGACCGTTTTCGATTTCAACAGACCTCAACCAATAACCTAATATCCCAACTCTCTGAGTTCATTTTGTAGTGTTACTATGTGCAGACCATCCTAGGCTATATGATGTATACGACAGGAGGTACTCCAATATTTTTCATCCAAAAGCCCTATAATATTTACTGGGGGTCTACCATGATATTTTTAGTCCAAATCCAGAAATTTATGATTTTCTAATTAAATTTGGCATTTAATTATTTTTTCCCAAAATTAATCCATGGGTGATTTGTACATGAAGTACTAGATTTACTTAGGGTGTGATCCCTCAAAAATTCTGAACACTGTAGGTTAATAAGATTTCAGTGAATAATAAATATCATAAACTTTCATAAAACATTTAACCTCGAAATATTTATTGCAAAATAATTCATATAAATAGGGGTATTGAAGGAAGTAGCAAAAATACTCGTCCAAAAATTCCTCAAAAATTAGCAGAGCTACATTATTATCATAAAACTTTACTTCCTAAGTTTCATGAAATTCCCATGTCAGTAAACCTAGTTAAAGATTATCCTAAGGAAGAAAAATCATAAGGCACTTTATGAAGACACACCCTTGTAATCTAATTTAAACAACATTTAAATATTTTTCTAAGCTTCTTTATGCACTAAAAAGTACTCTAGCTAAGTAACACAACTTTCCGGCTAGCTATAGTATTTATTTTTTATTTAACAAAGTAAGGTGCACTAGTTTACCTTACACATGATGTACTACAAATAAAGCTTCAACCACTCCAAATAAACTACTAGTGCAACCTAATGTCATTTTATTATCTATCCGAGAATTTCAAACCATTCTACCACTTATACATCATATTTTCATTATTAACATCAAAAGGGGCAATATGAATGTTACTACTACAAGGATGATCTACTGATCTCTAAACACCATAAGATAAAAATCAGAGGTTAATAATACTATGAAATTAACCATACCAAAATATCTTTAAGATTCAAGGTCATTTGATCCATAAGATAATTTCTAAGATTTAAAGTCATAAATACTTATTAAGTGGTTTATGTGGGGTGAATGTGTCTAAGTACCACCATATCCCTTCCTAAAGCATTTCACCACCCTAGGATCTCATAGACTAATCCCCAAGTCCATCCAAGAATATAACCCCCTATGTCCTTCACAAGCCCCCAAAGTTCAACCATAGGTTTAGAACTAGGATCCAAGGGCAAATCCACACTAATCCACACCATAATCCATATGAGGGTGTTAAATGTCATGTCAAACCAGTGGCCAAAATTTCAACCTCTGTTGAGGTGGTTTGGCCACTCAAAGCCACAATGGGCAATTTGACCTAAATACCCTTTTTTGGGCAAGACTAGGGTTTGCTTATTTCCAACCTAAATCATATCCAAATGGGATGCAAATTTATACAGATCCTTATGATGACCCCAAGGACCACTCACCAAAATTTGGGAGGGTTTGGAGGTCATTAGGTCCCCTAATTAAATTACCTTAGGATTATTAAATAATTCCAAAAACTATAGAAAACGTATCTCCAAAAATTCTCATTTTAGGGCATGACCTAGATATAGATTAGAATGACTCCCTGTCCAAATTTTAGGTCATTTGGACATATGGTGAAGTGGGAGAACACATTTAAATCTCTAACTGGCCCTAGTTATAGACCTCACCAAAATGAGTGTTGTGGTCAAACCACTTACCCAAATTGGTGAAATAAATTTCAAATTAAACTAGACTTCAAGGGCTACAATTTTCATGTTGGACATTTATTCTGTAGGGGGACCAAAGTAATTTTAATATTTAATTTAAGACAGCCCAGCAAAATAGGACAGAAAAATACAAAAAATGAAATTAAAAATGCTAGATCTAGCATAGATCTTAAAGCAGAACCAAGGGCTGCTGCCTTTCTTATTCCTCCAGCCTTGGGCCATGATTGGCCAAACCTGAAGCTTATTTCCAAGCTTGTTGCCAGCCACCCGGCCACTTCCCTGGCCGGCCACCACCGCCACCACCTTCGTTGAGGTGGGGGCTATCGCAGGGCGGTGGCACGACCGCTAGAGGGCCGGATTCCGGCGAACCCGAGTGGTTGAAAAACCATGGAAATTTATGAAATTCTCTCACCCGATCGGGCTCAATTGAGCCCGATTTCTCTCATAAATGATTTAAAGATCAAGCCCACGAAGAGAGGAGTAGAGGAGTACCTGCAATTGTGCTTGCCGACGGTTTTTGTGGTGGTGCGCTGTAATGCCACAAAATTGGCCAGAGGGACGAGCAGCGTCGATAGCCAAGTTTGGGTCTTGGTAAGGGTCACACGGCTGAGGACACGGGCGTGTCCAAGGTCGTGTCGTGCTCTCGTTCGTCGAGAGCCTAGGAAGTCAACGATTTTCGCTCGACGAATTATCGAGACAGGGAACACGGCCTAGGACACGAGCGTGTCCATGGCTGTGTCGTATGGTCGACGAACTGCGCTCGACGAATTGTCGAGACATTGAACACGACCTAGGACGCGGGCGTGTCCAAGGCCGTGTCATGCGCGTATTCGACGAGTTTTCCATGAAGTCGACAAAGAGGCAGATGACGATCATCGAGACTTCGAACACGGCCTGAGATACGGGCGTGTCCCAGGCCGTGTCCTTCTCGGGTTATGAGTCGGGCCGTGTAAGGGGATTGAACACGGCCTGGAGCCCAGGCGTGTTCGTGTTGGATAGGGGCATGTCAAATGTGACATGGGCATGTCGAGTACCCGTGTCCTCCTCGGATTGTGTTTGGTCCGGTGTCAATGGAGGAACACGGCCAAGCACACAGGTGTATACTGCATGACATGGGTGTATCAGCTTTGACATGGGCATGTTATGACCCCGTGTCCTGCTTTGGGTGCGACGGTTTTGGCATCGATTGGGGCACACGGCCTTGGATACGGGCATGTCACAAGTCGTGTTCGGCCCAGATGTTTTGATTTTCAGGTCGGATTGTGGCCGTTCATTTCCTTCTTTTGGGATCTGATGGTCCAGGGTTGTCCTTGTTGGGTTAAGTCCGGGAATAGGGTTTGGGAACCCTCATGCTTCATCAAGAACTCTCTTTCTAGGATCTAGAGAGAAGGGAGAGCAAGGAAGGAGGTGAAGGAGAGATCCGGCTACCGGAGAAGCTTCGGTGCTCCAAATCGCGAGCCGAGTCCAGATCCGTGGAGGCAAGACCATTGCGAAGGCTTTCATCCGGCTAAGTTTCCGAAGAGGGGTCTAAAGATAACGACACTTCTACTCTTGGTTTTAGGATGCGTGTTTAGCATCTCTTACTTTCTAGTTTTTGGGCACCAAACTCTCAAATGAGAGGGGTTTAGGTCACCAAGGTTCAAGAGGAACCTCTGGGTCGATTGAGCGCGTCCCTGGCATGATTTTGCATTAGAGATCCACTTCGTTAGTGGATTAAGCATGGTGGGTGAAGCCGTGGTCACGACCGTTAGTCCGACTCGGTGATGTTGCATACGAGTTTTAAGGATTTGGTAGAAATCTGTTGCAGCAAGATGTCGTTTGTGATGTTTGTGATGTTTTCCCCTTTTCTCGAGTGAGTATGTGTAGCTGGAACTAGACAAGGTTAGCTCCTCAATGGCGATAGATGGATTCCTTGGTGGACAAGGTTAGCTCCGCATTGGCGGTAGATGGTTTCCTTGGTGCGCGGGGACGTTGCAGTACGAATAAGGGATTAGGGTGGAATTGTTTTGGATTCTAATGTGCTAAGGCGTGGCTTTGTCTCCATGGTCGGCTGGCTATCCCGTGACGTGCAAGTCATGTGTGGAGAGTGTCCCGGTGAGAATAGTCCACTTCTGTGAGACTGACGAGAACGCCAAGCATGGGACAAGCCCGGGCAATGAAGCCATGAGCGGGTGGGGTCCAGCAAGGGTTCTTATAATCAGTTAGTGTGTTTGACAGAATCCTGACATGAGAAGTCAGAGCTTGCAAGCAAGCCCGGGTCTAAGAACTTGAGCGGGTGGGGCCTTGGTAAGAGTTCTGTGTGGCGACTTGTATGCCGTTGGGGGAAATTATAATATCCCTTTGTTTGCGGCTTAATGTCAATGGGGAAATGGTGAGTACCCTGATGTTTGGTGATGTGGTAGATGCATACGCGATAGGGTACCTTGGGTGAAGCCCGGGTTTTGCATTCATGTTGCATATGTAGGCCTTTTTTATTATATGCTCAATAATAGAGAACGTGTATGATGTTTGAGACATCCAAGCTTGTTCTTTAGTGCTTTACTCGCTTATGTATATTGTATACGAAGTGCTGACTTGCAGGTTGGGGGGGGGGATACCCCGGGGTCTGTTAGGGGCGGTCGGGAGGAGATGTGTTTGTTATATAGTTTGAGGTCAGCCTTTGCTGACCCACGTTACAACCACATTTTTACAGGGCAAGGATCGCAAGCAGGAGCTAGCTCGTCGGCCAGAAAGGCCTAAGCCTCATGAAGTGTTACCATCTTTGCTTTGGATTTACTTTTGTGATATTGTATGTTTGATGTCATTGTCTTCCGGCTTGTATGCCGAGGTAGCTTAGGAGTGCCTTTGCATTTTGTTATTGTTATGAACTTTTGGAGTTTTGGACTCTCTTTTGTTGTAAGGCCATAAGACCGTTTCGGTACTCTTTTGTTGAGGTTCTTCATCAAGCCAAATTCAGGACAACTTCAGAATTTTTCTAAGTCCAGCTTCAAGCTTTGGTCGACGAATTAGATTCTGAGCTTGACGAACTTGGACCTCAAGTTCTCAGCTTCTCAGGTCGACGAATGATGAATCTCAGCTCGACGAATGAAGATTGTCTGTTCGATGAATGAAGATTGTCTGTTTGATGAATGAAGATTGTCTGTTCGACGAATGAAGATTGTCTGGTCGACGAACTCTCTCCAGCTCAGCTCGACGAACTCAAGCTCAGCTCGACGAACTCAAACTCAGCTCGACGAATTGCGTTCTTCGTTCGACGAAACCATACTAGGTCATCTTCAGGTTTCCCGTCCCGTTTCTTGGCGATGATTCCGGAGTTATTAATGCCAGATCTTCTCGGAATGTTACCGTTAGAACGCGCATTGACTATGGACGATTACATGCCGTTTTTCCATGGGACAGTTGGGGAAATCATTGATTGTCGCTTCCTTCCAAGGCCGACTGCAATTACTGCTCAACATTCGAATTTTGAATGTTCTCAGTCAGTCAAAAAGAGATTGAAAAAAAAAAGAAAAAAAGAAGTACCACCACAGAAATACAGTCAGGAATACAGACACACAGATAACAAGCAATACAGTGATACAGACAGACAATCAGACAGACACTCTCAGATTGCACAGAAGAACAATAATACTGAAATCAAAAGTTCTACTGCAATCAGCCTGACCAGAGAACATCTTCAAGAAGGAGAAGAAGAACAATCAAATTCTATCAAGAGTCTTCTTCTTTCCTTCAACTTTACAGGACAACTTCAAAGGACAACAAATCTTCATCTGTTAAAGAAGTTCCTTTAGCATTTCTGGTCCATGCACTCTAAGTCTTTGAAGACCTATCACCCTGAAGCAGTGCTCCAGCTTTCCTGATACACTCAAGATCTCAGGGGGAGCAAATTCTACTACAATCAATCCACAAGTCTTCTCAGCTATTTTGAGAAAGAGAAGACACCATCTCTTTATTCCCAATTCCTGTACAGGGTTTTAATTCCCTTCAAAATTATTTTGGTTGCAAGTCTCCCTCCAAAAGACTTGAGGTTTTGGTTTTTGAGCACCTGAACAAAAGCTCATTGGTGTCAGACACCTGATCAAAAACCTGAGTGGATTTCTACTAGGGTAGTAGAAGAGTGGATGTACCCAGGTTGGGGAACCACTATAAAATATCTTGTGTCGTCTGGTTGCCCTTCTTTGTGATTTGGCTGTGCTCTGTGATTGCTTAGTTTGCTGTGCTTAATTTCATTTAATTACTGATTTGTTCACCTAGGCTTACAACAAAAGTTGTAAAAGTTTTGTAGTGAGCACAATACTCTATTCACCCCCCCCCCCCCTAGAGTATTTCAGATCTAACCTGCACTTTCAATTGGTATCAGAGTCAGGTTGGTTAATATACCACACCTTAGTGGTTGCACAGGCTAACACCTGAACCACAAAGATCCTTCTAGTTAGATCTATTTGTTTGCTTCTGTTATTAGATTTAAATCTTCACAGACATGGCCCAAAACAAATACTATGCAAGCATCAGACCTCCAGTGTGCTATCTTAATAAGTTTACCATCTGGAAGGCAAGAATCAGATTATACATTAACTCTATTGATGAGGATATCTTTTCTGTTATCTTGACAGGTGTACCTCCAGCACCTACAGCTTCTACCAGCACTTCAACAAACATGACTGCAGTGCCTCCTCTAGAGAACAATGAAGCCTACAAGAAAGCCAAGATGGCTGATGCCAAGGCAATGAATATCTTAGCCCAGACTATTTCAGATGACATATTCCAGAAGGTGGCTGAGTGCACCTCAGCCAAGGCCATTTGGGATTCCCTCAACCAAATGGTAGCTGGCTCTGCAGATAAAAGAAAGGACAGAAGATCCAATCTCATATCCCTGTATGAGAACTTTAAAAAGGATGAGAATGAATCAGTGGCAGAAATGTACAACAGGCTGAGCACAATCATCAATGAGCTCAAAACCCTGGATAAGGACATCACCTTGACAGAGGTGAATGATAAGATTCTGATGTGTTTCCCTAGCCTTGGGATTCCAGAATCTGTCCAAATAAAGAAGCCAGAAGCCTCAATGAGATATCAACTGAGTCTCTGTTAGGCAAATTAAAATCCTATGAGCAGCTGATCAAATCAAGAGAAGCAGCAGAACAGAAGGCAACAACTCCAGTTAGAAAGGAGCACAGCATAGCCTTCAAAGCATCTAAAGAAAGTGAGACATCAACTTCCAATGAAGAGCTCATGAGCCTCTTTGCCAAAAGGTTCTACAAGATGGCAAGGAAGGATTTCAGAAGGAAATCATCCAGACAGGATGATAATCCCAAGTATGACAAAACACCAACCAAGGAGGTTGTGTGTTTGGGTGCAGAAAGCCTGGACATTACATCTCAGAATGTCCAAAAAACCAGAAGAAGGACAAGAGCAGAGAAAAGGACTCCAGGAGAAAGCACAGCAGCTAAACCTCCTACAGTAAATATAAAAAGAAGGATAAGTGCTTTGTTGCTGAGACTTTGAGTGATACAGAAGAAGAAACATCTTCCTCCAGTTCAAGTGAAGAAGAGGAAGAAGCTAGATCCAAGGAGGTGTGCCTAATTCAAATCTACGTGCTTAGACCTAATCAATTCAGAAAAAACAATAAAAACTCTTAGAGAAATATTAGGGAGTCTTGAATCTATAAATTCAGGGAACATAAAGCTAACAGACCAACTAACCTTAGCTAATGAACAAATAATTAAATTAAAATCTGAATTATGTGAGGCCAAACAACTTGAGCAATCTCTCAATGGGAGAAGCCTTAAGCTGATGGACATTACAAGCACAGTGAATGCCAGATTAAATGGCAAGCTGGGCTTGGGTGCTTCATCAAGTTTACCCCCCATAATCAAGAAAAATATTCTTTCAACCCCCATCAAGTTTATTTCTGCTAAGGGAAAAGAAAAATTAATAGACAAACCTATGTTAGAAAATAACTCAAAACCCCTAGACAAGAGAAACAGAAAATAGAAAACAGTTAATAAAAACAAAGTTCAGCAGCATTCGTCGAACGCAGATCGACGAAATGTGGCCAGTTCGTCGAACCCAGATCGACGAACGCTGAACGCAAATTCTAGTTATAACAATTCGTTTAACTGCGATCGACGAATTGTGTATGGTTCGTCGAGCAGAGGTCGACGAACTTGGGGCACAGAAAATGACTGCTGTCATTCTCTGAGCAGAGATCGATGATCTCAACCCTATTCGTCGGACTCTGGTCGACAAACTTACAATAATTCGTCGAACCCAGAAAGACCAAACTTAAACTATTTCTCTTACAGAAACCTTAAACCAACTAATAAGACATTAAATCCAGTAGCTGATTGGGTAATTCCACCTAGGAGATATCACCCCTTAGGGTATAAATCACAACCTGCATTATCAGTTATATCCAGCTTTACTTTTCAACCAAATAAAGTACCCAAGGTAACCTGGGTCAAGAACAATTGAATTTTGTTTTTCTTTGCAGGTACAGGTGAAGAGCTGTCCAAGGGTAAGTCAGACCTGGTACTTGGACAGTGGTTGCTCCAAGCACATGACAAGCAGTAAGGGCAATCTATCCAATTACAAGCCCAAGCTAGGACCAAAGGTGATTTTTGGAGATTCCAACAGTGGTCAATCAGAAGGATATGGGACAGTGAAGATTGGATCAGTGACTTTCAAGAAAGTAACTTGTGTAAGAGGACTTAAACATAACCTTATATCCATAAGCCAATTATGTGATGAAGGTTATCAGGTACATTTTAATTCTACTTCCTGTTCTATTATTGATAATAATAACAAAACTGTATTAATTGGACTTAGACAAGGTAACATATATTTAGTAGATTTTATTTCTGCCGCAACTGATATCTGCTTACTGAATGTTACTAGTAATCAAAATGAGTTATGGCATAAAAGACTAGGACATGTAAACCTTAAGAATATATCTAGGTTATCTAAAGACAACCTTGTTAGAGGTTTACCTTCTGTCCCCTACAAGAAGGAAAGCCTATGCAGGGCTTGTCAACTAGGCAAGCAAACCAAAACTAGTTTTAAATCCATTAATAAAGGTGATTCACCTAGGATATTGTATCTGCTTCATGTAGATCTATTTGGACCCATTGCAGTACAAAGCCTAGGAGGGAAGTCTTATACTTTAGTGATTGTTGATGACTTCTCTAGATTCAGTTGGGTAGCCTTTCTGAGTGCTAAGTCAGATACATTCAAGGTTCTTACAGATTTTCTCAAGACCATACAGATTGAGTTCTCTACTCATGTTGCATTGATCAGAAGTGATCATGGCACAGAGTTTGAGTCTCTTCTTATGCATGAGTTCTGTGAGAAGGAAGGTATCAGGCAGTGCTTCTCAGCTCCTAGAACTCCCCAACAAAATGGGGTTGCTGAAAGGAAAAATAGGACACTCATTGAATCTGCAGGTACATTATTAGTAGATGCTTACATGTCTCTATCCTTTTGGGCAGAAGCTGTAAATACTGCTAACTATGTCCTGAATAGAAGTCTTATACATAAACTGAAAAATAAGACCCCCTATGAATTACTTAAAGGGAAGAAACCTAAAATCACTTACTTTAAAGTTTTTGGTTGTATATGCTACATTCACACTAATAACAAGACATACATTAGAAAGTTTGAGGCTAAGGCTGAAGAAGGGATTTTTCTAGGATATTCCCAAGTAAGAAAGGCCTATAGGGTTTTCAATAAATCCACCCTTAAAATTGAATAATCTGTTCATGTATCTTTTGATGAAGCTAACATGTCATATAAGGAGAAAGAAATTTCTTACAATAGCTTCTTGCAGGTTCCATAACTTTGTGAGTCTATGGATAGACTAAACCTTATCCAAGAGGTATCAAACCATCCCACTCCACAGGTTGCTGAAGAAAGTGAAGAAGAAATTCAAGAGGAAGTGGCTGAACTTCCCTCAACAGCTAGTACCATTCCTCAAGAGGAATTAATTATAGAAGCTGTTGCTCAACAAGCTCCACCAACTGATCTTGTCACACTTAGAGATCACCCCAGATCTCAAGTGATTGGAGACATTTCAGTAGGTGTACAGACAAGGCATCAACTCAATCAAGACTTGATGCATGCCTGTTTTCTCTCTCAAATTGAACCTCTCACCATTCATGAAGCAAAGCAAGATCCCCACTGGATCATTGCAATGCAAGAGGAACTAAATCAGTTTGAGAGATATAGAGTTTTGGATTTGGTTCCAAGACCCCATAACTACCCAGTTATTGGAACCAAATAGGTCTACAGGAACAAGTTGGATGCTCAAGGCAATATAGTGAGAAACAAGGCTAGGCTTGTTGCTCAAGGCTACAGGCAAGAGGAAGGACTTGATTATGACCAAACCTTTGCCCATGTTGCAAGGTTAGAGGCCATAAGAATATTCCTAGCCTATGAAGCTCACAGGAGATTCAAAATCTACGAAATGGATGTCAAGAGTGCATTCTTGAATGGAGTGCTTCAAGAAGAGGTTTATGTAGAACAACCTCCAGGTTTTATCTCTCAAACTCACCCGTCTTTTGTATTTAAATTACATAAAGCTCTCTATGGTTTAAAGCAAGCTCCAAGAGCTTGGTATGAGACCTTAGCAATCTTTCTTTTAGAGCATAAGTTTACAAGAGGAACCATAGATAAAACACTTTTCACTAGACATCATAAGGACCAAATATTGTTAGTACAAATATATGTGGATGACATCATTTTTGGGTCTACTGATCCCAAATTGTGCAAGATGTTTGCTGACCTCATGCATTCTAAATTTGAGATGAGTAGCATGGGTGAGCTTTCCTACTTCCTTGGTCTCCAAGTGAAGTAGCTCCCAGATGGTATCTTCCTCTCCCAAGCTAAGTATGCTAAAGAGCTTATCAAAAAGTTTGGGATGGGTGATGCTTCAGGGATGAAAACCCCTATGGCTACCAATGCTGTTGTGGATTCTGATGCAGCAGGGAAACCTGTAGATCAGAAACATTATAGGGCAATTGTTGGATCCCTATTATACCTAATAGCTAGCAGACCTGATATAATGTTTGCAACATGCCTTTGTGCTAGGTTTCAAGTGAACCCTAAAGAATCTCACCTTATTTTCCTAAAAAGAATTTTGAGATATATAAAGAGTTGCCCTAATCTAGGACTCTGGTATCCTGCAGAGTCAGAATTTGAGTTAACTGGATACTCAGATGCTGACTATGCTGGATGTAGAGTGGACAGGAAGAGTACCTCAGGAACTTGCCAGTTCCTGGGTATGAGACGTGTCTCCTGGTTTTGTAAAAAGCAGACATCTGTGTCTACATCAACTGTAGAAGCAGAATACATGGCTGCTGGCAGCTGCTGTTCACAAATGCTATGGATACAAAACCAACTCCTAGACTATGGTGTCAACTTAAATAATTCAACTTTATTTTATGATAATACTAGTGCTATTGCTATAGCACAGAATCCAGTTCACCATTTTAGGACTAAACATATTGAAATAAGAAATCATTTCATTAGAGATAATGTAGACAAAAAGAAAATTAACTTAATCCATATTCCTACTGATCTACAGAGAGCAGATATTTTCACCAAGCCCTTGGATGAGAAAACTCATCTGTTCTTTATAAATCAACTGGGAATGATTAATGAAGAAGAGTTAACCTAATTTCTGTCTGCATTCGACGAATTTTCCAGAGTTCGTTGAACGGAGTTCGACGAAGTAGGGAAAGTTTGAGATATTCTCGTCGACCGGAGATCGATGAATTCTCTGTGTGTGGAAATAATTTTCGTCAACTGGAGATCGACGAACTTTGCTTCAGAAGATATTTCGTCGAACGGAGTTCGACGAACTATGTTCGATTCTTCTGGATGAGATCGACGAATTATTTGTCTATAATTTATTTCGTCGACCTCACTTCGAAGAATTTTTCTTTTCTGTGGAACGGAGTTTGTCGATTCATATTCTGAAAATCTTATATCTAGGTTTTCTTCGACCTCCATCCCGCGCTTTTAGTTTCTTTGCTCTTGATCGCCGTTTTTCTCTGTGTTTTTCCTGCAGGTCATCAATGGCGATTCCAGCAAGCACGTTAGCAGCGATGAAGTTTGATACTGGTTTCAATATGGACTTTGATTCTTTCCAACATTCGGACCTCATTTTCCTCTATATCTTGGAATTGCTGGAAGAACTGAATCTGAAGGATTTTATGACCCGGAGAATTAAACTACATGCGACTGAAATAAGAGAGTGGGTGTATACATCTACAGTTTCTGAGGATGATGTGCTGACAGACAATATCGGGAGTACTGTTGTTCCGTTATCTCCCGCAATTCTTTCTGAGATCTTTGGCTTAGTAAATGGAGAAGACAACATGGAAATGGATTCTGAAGAGTTTGGTGATATGCTGAAGCTAATGGGTTTTTCAGGAAGCAACACTAATAAGCTGTTGAAGAAGCAACTGTCTGCCACGTACCAGTTTCTGGCGGACATTGTAGGGAAAGTGCTGATGGGCAAGCACTCAGCGCATGATTACATAACCCACTACCAATTTCTGGTTATGTGCACCGTGGTGAATAATAGACGTGTCAACTGGGGCACAATTTTCTTTGAGTTGATAAAGAAAAAGAACAGTAAGAAAGAGGTCTGCTTCGGTAGAATTTTGGAAATTTTTCTTCAGGAGAAGGCTGGTGAATTAATGGTCCCCCCGACCATTTTCATCAATGCCAGCAAGCGTCTCACATGCGCTCTGTTTGGCAGGTGAGAGAGGACTATCTCAAAGCCCTCAAAGGCTTCTTCCTCTTCCGTCCAACCTTCTGAGAGCACCAGGGCTGTAAAGGCCGCTCCCCTCCCTGTAGAAGAGGTCATTCCATCTCCATCATCTCTTCCTGCACTTCCAGCACAACAACTCCCTCCCTCTTCCATTCCTTCTACCACACCTAAATCTCCACCACATACTCATGTGCCTACTCCACCTCCATCTCCACCACTTGACATTACCACCATTCCTACACCTCCAGCTTCACCTCACTCAAACATTCCTACACCCCCTCGGTCTCCTCTTCCCCCACACTTATCCTCCATTCCATCTTACATCATACCATCAGACACTATCATGCTAGATGCCCCCATTCCATCTGTTATTCCACCCTCCATTCCATCCTCTTCCCCTTCCCCATTTGATCCATCTACCATCATATCTTTGCTCACTCCCCTCATCAAATCTCTCGTCCAAGAGGCCATTACACCTCTTGTGACCTCCATCATATCTTTATCTGCCCAGATTTCTGCCCTATCTACTGTCCCCTCTTCATCAAGGGGCCTAGCTCCACGTTCTCCTGAACCCAGGCAGGGGGAGATGCTCAGTGATGAAGTTGCAGCAGATTCAGATACAGCAGCAGTAGCAGTCACAGCAGTAGTTCCCTCTCTAGCAGATGCAGATTCAGATATAGATACAGAAATTTTGACTGATTTTGATTCTGAAATGATTGAATTAATTCATTTTATGGACACTGACATTGATTTGGATGAGTCAGTTGAGCAAATAAAACCTGTTGGTGATTTCCATTTAAATCCCACAGTTAATTTGTCTATTTTATTAAGAAGTTTTGATACAGCTTTTATGCAATTTCTTCCAGCTGATGTTACTAAGCCACATTTGGCTATTATCCCCTATACCTCTCCAGTTAGTCCAGCAGTTGCTAAGCAACTCTGTGACAATTTTGCTATCTCAACTTCAGCTTCCATCTCAGCTTCTAGTCTAGAGGTCATTCCAGAAGAAATTTTAGCCCCCAGCTTTGTTATGGATGACTCTCCCCTGCCAGATTTGGATGAGCTTATTCTAGTTGATATAGAAGAGGAGAATAAGGCAGTAGCTGAAAGCTCTATCCCCATTGTTTCTGACTCCTGTGCAGTCTCCTCCTCTTCTGTTGCTGATATTCCAGTTCCTGAACCTTCTGCCCCTCCTCTAGAAAAAGCAGTTAGTTCTGATAAAGCTTTGAAAGCTTTGGATGCTCTTTATGACATCCCTCAGGGTTCTAATTCTGAAGAAGAAGAAGATGATGATGACTTAGACGAAGATGCTGCTAGTAAGAAAAAGAAAATGCTGTCTAAGAAAAGGAAGGCTCCTCCTCCTCCAACTCCCAAGCCAAATCCTAATGCTGACACTCCCTATTATATTCTGCATAATGTAACTCCATACAAGGGAATGCCTGGATGGATGTGACTATCTAAGAACCAGTAGAAGGATAGAAAGAGAAGCAGGAGATATTCGCCTCCTCCAGTGCACAGATTCAGGAAGGATCCTCCTCCTCCTCCTCCAGCAGCTGGTGCCTCTGGCTCCTCTAGCTCCCAGAGATATGCCCCAATGCAAACATACCAGAGACAATCAGGGAGATCTTCTGGAAGCAGCCAGCAGAGGCAGCCATCCTCTTCAGGACATCAACATCAACAGCTTTAGCAGCAGCAGCTACATACCTCTGAAGTACAGAAAGCAGAAAGTCCAAAGAGACCTCTCTCTCCTCCAATTCCTTTTGAAGATCCTGAAACTGCTAATACAACAAAAATGGCCAGATTCTAGGAATTAATTGGCCTATCCCTGATCAATAAAGCCAAGGCTGAAGGCAAAGATATTTCAGGACTTACAACAATGTCAAAGTATAGAAAAGAAGAGCTGAAAAGATTTGACAAAGGAAACAAGCTATTCAATGTTGATGACTATATGAACCTTCATCCAGAAGCAGTTGTCCCCAGAGCAACATCATTGAACATTATAGGGGCAGCTGATATGACTATGACAAAAGCTCAAGCTCAAGATCCAAAGAGAGAAATCATATTCAAAAAGCCAGGTGAGCAGACAGCTGAAGACAAGTCCAAGCAAAAGAATCCAAAGAAGTAATTTTCATGCTATTTCAATTTCGGTCTGTTTTTGTTTTTCAGAACTATGCTATCTGTTTAAAACAAAGGTGTGTATATATATTTGCTGTATGTGTTATAATTCTCTGCCAGATATATCTCTTTTCCTGCTTTGTTTTTCTATTTGTTTCTATTTTGAGTCTCTGTTAGTGACCTCACCCAAATAGGGGGAGATTGTTGGATCCCTAGTTGATTTGGGCTAGGTTCACTGACTTAGGATGTGACCCAACCTGTATAGCCAGGGTCAAGGTTGTGTCCTAGAGTCTAGGCCAAGTCCTTAGGTTCAATTTCAGATGGACCAGCTATCAACAAGAGCATCAGAGACTTCAGATTTAGAGGTTTTCAAGACCAAGTAAAGTGAGTTCGACGTTCGTCGAACTCAGCTCGATGAAAGGTGTTCTGCGCTCGACGATAGTGAGACAATTCTTAGTGCTGAGCTCGACGATCCTTGTTCTTTGTTCGACGAATGTTGAGGTTCTTCATCAAGCCAAATTTAGGACAACTTCAGAATTTTTCTAAGTCCACCTTCAAGCTTTGGTCGACGAATTAGATTCTGAGCTCGACGAACTTGGACCTCAAGTTCTCAGCTTCTCAGGTAGACGAATGATGAATCCCAGCTCGACGAATGAAGATTATCTATTCGATGAATGAAGATTATCTGTTCGATGAATGAAGATTGTCTGTTCGACGAATGAAGATTGTCTGGTCGACGAACTCTCTCCAGCTCAGCTCGACGAACTCAAGCTCACCTCGACGAACTCAAACTCAGCTCGACCAATTGCATTCTTCGTTCGATGAAACCAGACTAGGTCATCTTCAGGTTTCCCGTCCCGTTTCTTGGCGATGATTCCAGAGTTATTAATTCCAGATCTTCTCGGAATGTTATTGTTAGAACGCGCATTGACTATGGACGATTACATGCCGTTTTTCCATGGGACAGTTGGGGAAATCATTGATTGTCGCTTCCATCCAAGGCCGACTGCAATTACTGCTCAACATTCAAATTTTGAATGTTCTCAGTCAGTCAAAAAGAGATTGAAAAAAAAAGAAAAAAAAAGTACCACCACAGAAATACAGTCAGGAATACAGACACACTGATAACAAGCAATACAATGATACAGACAGACAATCAGACAGACACTCTCAGATTGCACAGAAGAACAATAATACTGAAATCAAAAGTTCTACTGCAATCAGCCTGACCAGAGAACATCTTCAAGAAGGAGAAGAAGAACAATCAAATTCTATCAAGAGTCTTCTTCTTTCCTTCAACTCTACAGGACAACTTCAAAGGACAACAAATCTTCATCTGTTAAAGAAGTTCCTGAAGCATTTCTGGTCCAGGCACTCTAGGTCTTTGAAGACCTATCACCCTGAAGCAGTGCTCCAGATTTCCTGATACACTCAAGATCTCAGGGGGAGCAAATTCTGCTACAATCAATCCACAAGTCTTCTCAGCTGTTTTGAGAAAGAGAAGACACCATCTCTTTATTCCCAATTCCTATACAGGCTTTTAATTCCCTTCAAATTTATTCTGGTTGCAAGTCTCCCTCCAAAAGACTTGAGGTTTTGGTTTTTGAGCACCTGAACAAAAGCTCATTGGTGTTAGGCACCTGATCAAAAACTTGAGTGGATTCCTACCAGGGTGGTAGAAGAGTGGATGTACCCAGGTTGGGGAACCACTATAAAATTTCTTGTGTCATCTGGTTGCCCTTCTTTGTGTTTTGGCTGTGCTCTATGATTGCTTAGTTTGATGTGCTTAGTTTCATTTAATTACTGATTTGTTCACCTAGGCTTACAACAAAAGTTGTAAAAGTTTTGTAGTGAGCACAATACTCTATTCACCCCCCCCCCCTCTAGAGTATTTCAGATCTAACCTGCACTTTCATAGTCATCGATGCCAGGTACTCCGTATATAGCACTGGGTCATCCTCGGACACTCAGGATATATGCATCTCCTCCAACATCTTCACCAACTCCAAGGCCATTAGCTGAGGACCTGCTCCTGATGTAGTTGCTCTCCGTCTTAGAGCATCTGCCACCATATTTGCCTTCCTGGGATGGTAGTGCATGGTGTACTGATAGTCTGACAAAAACTCTACACATCGTCTCTGTCTAATGTTTAGCTCCTTCTACGTGTCCGCATACTTAAAGTTTTTATGGTCCGAGAAAATGTCGCAGTGAACACTGTATAGATAGTGTCGCCAAATCTTCAGGGCAAAGATGACCGTTTCCATCTCCAAATTATATACCGGGTAGTTCTGCTCATGTTTCTTCAATTAACGGGAGGCGTAAGCTATCACGTGTCTGTTCTGCATCAGAATAGAACCCATCCCCTGGTAGGAAGCATCTGTGTACACTAGGAATCCTTCCTTCCCCGACGGAAGAGCAAGGATAGGGGCCAATGTAAGCCGACCCTTTAGCTCCAAAAAGGCAGCCTCGCACTGTGGCGTCCAAACAAATGGAGACTCCTTCTTTGTCAAGGATGTGAGAGGGAAAGCAATTTGTGAGAATCCTTCACTAACGTCTGGTAGTATCCGACAAGTCTTAAGAAACTCCTGGCATCTGTTGTCGTCTTAAGTGGTGGACAATCATGTACTGCCTGAATTTTCACTAGATCTACCGCCATTCCTGCTCCACTGATAATATGGCCCAAAAAGGCCACCTCTTTTAGCCAAAACTGGCACTTACTAAACTTAACAAATAGCTTGTGCTCTTGGAGCTTTCCCAGCATTAGAGCTAGGTGTCTCGCATGCTCCTCTTCTATCCTCGTGTAGATGAGGATGTCGTCAATAAACATGATGACGAAGACATCCTGATATGGCTCAAATAAGCGGTTCATCTAACTCATGAATGCGGAGGGTGCATTCATGAGCCCGAAGGGCATCACTATAAACTCGTACAATCTGTATCTACTGCTGAAGGCTGTCTTCGGGATGTCCTCCTCCTGAATGTGCAGCTGGTAGTACCCCGACCTTAGATCTAGCTTTGAAAACTAGTAAGCTCCCTCCAACTAATCAAATAGTTCATCTATCCTCGACAGAGGATACGTGTTCCGGACCGTCAGCCTGTTCAAGTTTCGGTAGTCGATACATAATCAAAGTGTCACATACTTCTTCTTGACGAACAGTACCAGAGCTCCCCATGGTGAAGAGCTAGGCCTGACAAATCCGGCTTCCACTAGCTCCTGTAGCTGGCTTCGAAACTAAACCAAATCCTTCGGGGCCATCCGGTAAGGAGCTCTCGATGGCGTCTTAGCCCCCGACACGAGATGAATCTGAAAATCCTTCTCCTGGTATGGGGGTAGCCCTGGTAGCTTCTCCGGAAATACATAGGCAAAATCACGCACCACCGAGATATTCTGAATGGAATCTTTGGCCTCGACCATCTCAAAGATCACCTGATACACCTCGTCTCCCTAAAGATGGGCCTCTACTGCTTGAATAGAAAATAACAACATATGAGGTGCGAGTTCAATACCTTGGAAAACAACCTCCGAGTCCTCATGTCTCAAGATAATTTGTTTTTCTACACAGTCAATTCTGGCGTGGTGCCAACACAGCCATGCCATGCCCAAAATAAGATCAAACCCTGGTATTTCCAATACCATTACTGGGGTTTCGAAGGTCTTTCCTCCAATACAAACTTCCATATTGCACTTTGCGGACGAAGTCATCACGAAGCCGTCTGGGAGGCGTACCCTCCGAGTGATGCCGTTAAAGCGGTGCTCGTAACCTAAGTCTTTAGCAAAGTCCACCGAAATTAATGAGTGTGTGGCACCGGCGTCGAATAGAGTATAAGCGCGCTTGCCGTTGATAGAGACTATGCCTGAGGTAGTTAAATGTTTTAGAATTCTAGTTATCTTTTTCTATCCTATTTCTAACTATTATATATCCATGAATCTAGTTTTTTTTTTGAAAGGAAAGAACTAAAAATCTACTGGCATACCTTCTATCACCCGCTCCGGATTCCAAGGCTATGCCAGGTCTAGGGCATATACTTGTGCTCTCTCTAGCCTGCAGTCTCTGTCCTGAAATCCACGTATTCGGTCGTGTCCTCGGCCACCAAACTTCCGAGGTGGTGGGGCATCCTAAAGTGCTGGTCGGGGTGCTTCCCTCATGGGGCAGTTTCTCTTAAAGTGTCCCTACTTGTTGCACAGAAATCATGTCGTTGCCTTCTTCGCTATCCTTGGCATCTCTAACATCTGTAAAGGCTGAGGAGCTAGTACGGTCGGGCTCCTCTTCTCCCGTCTATCCTCCTTGCGAGGTTGATCCCCATTCCTCCTTTCCCTAATAACCTGCCTCAAGGAAGGTCTCTACGGCCTCCAATCATTGCGTCATCGGCTGATCTCTTCCGGCTCCTGACTGTGAGCTGATCTTCCTCTCTCTTCTTGGCCATCTCCAAAATCCTGGCCAGAGACGAAGAAGAGGGCCTGTCTTATGTCTTCATGAAGACCCCTGTAGAATCTCTTTACGTAGCCCGCGTCATCCAACTGATAGGACTCCGCATAGCGCACTAGGTGAGTAAACTCCTGGTAGTACTCTATCATGGTCATGTTTCTCTGCCTTAACTGCAGGAACCTATCCTCCAACTCATCCCTCGCTGACTGAGGTACAAAATTGAAAGATAGGGGATAGATCTGATTACTCTAGAGGGGGGGTGAATAGAGTATGTTAAAACTTTTGGTTGTTTTAAATAATATCATAGTAAAGTAGTGATACCAGTAGTAGTAATAGTAAATTGAAAATAGTCTAAGCAAAACTACCATAGCATTCAGCACACAACAATAAGAAAATAAAGAGCAATCGGACAACACAAGAAATTTATAGTGGTTCGCCTAAACTTGGGTACATCCACTCTTCTACCACCCTATTAGGAATCCACTACAGGTTTTTTTGATCAGGTGTCCTGCCACCAACAGGTTTTTGCTCAGGTTCCCTGTCACCACAAGATCTATTTGAGTGGAGATCTCACAACCCTTTGAGCTTTTGATCAGGTGCCCAAAAACCAAGCATAAACTTTTGAAGGGAGTTAATAAACCCTTTTACAAGTGGGGGAGAGAGATTTAATGGTTTCTTCTCTTTCTCTAATCAACAGAGAAGACTAGTGGATTGTTGTTGCCAAGAGCTCCTTCCAAAATCACTTGGAGCCTTGCACAGGGTATAGGTCTTCTGCCTTGACTTGAAGTAATCCAGGAACTTCTGACTGATTTAAATTATGTTGTCCTTGAAAGCTCCTGGAGTTGAAGTTGAAAAAGACTCTTGATTTGTGTTTGTTGTTCTTCTTCAGTCTTCAGTAAGATCAAGGAGAAAACTGGATGTTTTCTGCATAGAGAATTTCTGAGATTTTTTCTGTATTCTCTGGTTCAGTATCACTATTTCCTTGTTTTTCGACTGAAAAACGAAAATCTCTTTTATATTCTCTGTCAAATTCTCCTTTGAAATTTTGAATACCAACATTGAATGTTGATTGCCTGCAGAATGAAAATTGGCTGGAGAATATTGTCTTTAATGATTTTCCTCAACTGTCCTAATAAATTAAGCAAGTAATTAACCTGATGAAGACCATAATTAATGCTGTCAATAACAGCTATATTCAGCAAATATGAGCATTAATTATTCATGAAATTACTGCTAAATAATATATGGAATCAACACATAAATAAGGGAAAAACTCTAAGTCAGGCTTGGACAGAAATCGTCGACCTCTGAACAGATTTCGTCCACCGGAGATCCAAGTTCGTCAAACTGAGAATTCCTTTTCGTCGACCTGAGAAATCTTGTTCGTCGACCTGAGCTCAGCGAACTGCATTCCGGAGATAACTTTCCTAATCTGCACTTCAAGTTCGTCGAGCTGATAAACTGTCTTCGTCGAGCTGAGTTCAGCGAAAGTAATTTGGAAAGAATGTGTTGAAGGCTGAACTCCAGAATTCATCGACCTGAGCTCGAATATCTTCGAGCTCAACTTAGAGAATTAACTCTGAGTTCGTCGAGTAAAGAACGACTATAGTTGAGCTGAGTTCGACGAACGTCGAACATAAATTCTGAACTTTGATTTCTTCTAAGTCTTGAGTCAATCTGAGGTCTTCTGCTAGTTGGTCCATGTAAGGTTGAACCTAATGACTTAGCCTAAACTATCGGACTCAAAGACATGACCCTGGCTATACATGGTGGGTCAGACATCCTAATTAGTGAACCTAGCCCAAATCGAACTAGGGATCCAACAATCTCCCCCTATTTGGGTGAGATCACTAATAATATAAAAAGAAAATAATCACAAAACAAAAATAATATATCTTGCAGAAAATTTAAAAGTATCTAGCAGATATGTACATAACAGTGGCTTTGTGACAATTATAACAAATATAGTTCTGACAATAACAACTAAACAATATATTCATTTATTCTTCTTTTGCTTTTCCTTGTCAGCTTTGTCTTTCTCAGAGGGCTGTGTGAATTTGATTTCTCTGTTAGAGTTGGCTGCTTCTCTTCTAGACATGGTCATGTCTGCTGCTCCAATTATATTAAGAGAAGTTGCACTAGGTACAACAGCCTTTGGATGCAAATTCATATAAGCATCTACATGGAAAAACTTGTTAGCCTTTTCATACCTTTTCAGCTCTTCTTTTCTGTAGGTTGACATGGTAGAGTACTGTGATGGATCTCTGCCTTCGGCTTTGGCTTTGTTGATCATGGAGAGTCAACCAATTCTTGAAATCTGGACATTCTTGCAGTATTATCTTGTTCTGGATCTACAAATGGAATTGGTGGTGATTTTGGCCTTTTTGGACTTTCAGCTTTTTCAGTTTCAGATGCTTGTTGTTGTTGTTTGCTGCTTGTATGTCTGTGCTGACTGCTACCATGATATCTTGAGGATCTATCTGGTTGCCTTTGATAAGTCTTGGTATAAGAAGTAGATATTTGAGAGATATTTCCTGAAGCACCAGTAGCTGGAGGAGGAGGAGGACGACCTCTCTAGTTCCTTTGAGAAGGAGGAGGAGGATAATACCGGCCTTCTGCACTACTTCCTGGATTTTTGCTCATTCTTTGATTGCCACATCCATGAGGGCATCCCTGGGTAAGGTGTGATATTCTGCAAGATGTAGTAGGGAGTATCATGGGTGGGATTTGGTTTGGGAGCTACTTTAGGAATAGCCTTTCTCTTCTTAACAGCTTTCTTGTTAGCTTTACTAGTATCAGAATCCTCAGAGTCATCATCATCATCTTCATCATTAGAAGATCCTTGAGGATTATCATATAAGGCATCAATGGCCTTCAGAATATCTCTAGAAATCTGCTTCTCAGCCTGGGGCTGTACTGGAGGTTCTGTTTCTTCTGGGACTATTATTTCAGAAACTAATAAGTTCTCTTCTTCTAAGTCAGCAAGAATAATATCATCTAAATCTGGTAGGGGACTATCATCCATCTTATATGTAGGATGGGAGATAGCCTTTGGAGAAGAAATAGCCTTGGGGGCTGAAATTTTTGGAGGCTGTGCTACTATAAAACTTGTCTTAAGTTGCTTAGCAACTGTAGGACTTATTGGAGAAGAATATGAGACTATAGCCCTAGATTGCTGATGAGAAAAACTAGATAGAATATCTCTGTAAACAAAATTGAATGAATCTAGCAAAGAATCCAGATTAACTGTGGGATTTCTAATATAATCACCAATAGTATTTATTTCTACTAGAACTGTGTCATCCATGTCTATATCAGAATCAATTAAATTAATTATTTCTGCAGGAAGGGCTGCTTCTGCTGAATCATCTGACATATCAGAATCTGTTGCTGCTGCTGTACAAGGGAGAACTGGAGCTTCTTCACAGAACATCTCCCCCTGACTGGGTTCAGAGGGTCCTAAAGCCAGTCCTCTAGAAGAAGGGAAAGAAGACAAGGCAACAATTCTGGAAGAGAGAGAAGTGATGGAAGCAGAAAGAGGGGCAATAACAATAGTTATAATTTTCTCAAGAGAGGGAGAAATAAAAGCAAGAAGATCTTTGGCAATATCAGAAAAATTGAGATATAGGGGTTCAGGAGCAGAGGAGGAGTAAGGAGTGTGATGTCCACAATTTGAACACACAGAGAATACATTGGATAAATATGTGTGTGAGTAGTCTGGAGTAGTAGATTGAATGTCAATGTGGATGACTGAAGAGATATCATCTGAAGGAGTTGCAGTGGTAGAAGGGAGAACTGTGGTTGTGGTTGAGGAGATGGGTTCCTGAAATGCAGAATTATATGGAAATGGTTGAGGAGATAGTAGATTGAAAGATGGTTGGGATGTAGATGGAATTTCAGAGAGATTAAGTGGAGGTGGAGAATGAGGAGGTGGAAATGGAGGTGGTGTAGTATGTTCTAGAGATGGAACTGGTGTTGGAACTAGTGTGGGTAGATGTTGTTATTGAGTTGGTGGAGTATGAGCTGGAGAAGATGATGGTTGTTGTTGAGGAGGAGGTGAAGGAATTCTAGTGGAGGGAAGGACATCTTCTGGAGGTGGAGGAGTGGCTGTCACTGCCCTAGTGTTCTC
Organism: Platanthera guangdongensis; assembly: GCA_039583875.1. Classification (NCBI taxonomy): domain Eukaryota; kingdom Viridiplantae; phylum Streptophyta; class Magnoliopsida; order Asparagales; family Orchidaceae; genus Platanthera; species Platanthera guangdongensis. The sequence goes on from CM077149.1 coordinate 49,131,376, forward strand.
TGAAGTCCTGGAAGAGGATGAAGCGTTGGATGGCTTTGAGATTTTCCTCTCCCATCTGCCGAAAAATGCAGATGTAAGCCTCTTCGAGGCATTAATGAACACTGTTGTGGAGACCAGTAGTTCAGATGTCTTTCCTTGAAGGAAGATTCCCAGAATTCTTCCAAAGCATACTTCTTTCTTATTATTTTTCTTCCTTATTAAATCAAACAGCAGTTTTGCCCAATTAACTGCTATCTTCTCAACCAGAGCACTCATCACCAAGAACTGGTGCCTGGTAATGTAATCGCGGGCGGTATGTTTTCCCAGCAAAACCTTACCCACTACATCGGCTAAGAATTTGTATTCAAACGAAAAATTCTTCTTCAGTAATTTATTTGGGTTTTCTCCAGTATGACCCATTTTTATCAACATATTATCATATTCAGTGTTATCCATCTCTATATCTTCATTATCATTCGTTAGACCGAAAATTTCGGTTAGTATTGTGGGGGAAAGAGAAACTTGAATACCGGATATAGTGCTAGTCATAGTATCTGCATCTGGGGTTGTGGCAGTGAACACCCATTCTCTAATTTTGGTCACTGCTATCTTTATTCTGTTGGTCATGAAGTTCTTCAGATTTTGTTCCTCAAAGAGTTTTAGTATATCAAAAAATATCTGACACTAATAGAAAACAGACTTTTAGCCACGGCAGATTGTCGTGGCTAAAAGTCCAAAACCGTGGCTAAAGCCTTTTAGCCATAGCCTACCCATGGCAAATGGGCATGGGCAATGCGAGCGTGGCAAATAGTATTAGCCACGCTGAATCTATGGCAAATAAGTTTTAGCCACGAATTTTAGCCACGAATTAAAATCGTGGCTAAAGGGCATGTTTTCAGCAATTATTAGCCACGATTCAATTGTCGTGGCTAAAAGCTCCTTTTTTGTCACGGTTCAATTGTCGTGGCTAAAAGCTCCTTCTTTCCTCACATAAAAAAGATTCTGCCGGCGCGGCCCGCCGCCGGCCGCCCGCCGACCGCCCGCCGCCCGCCGCCCGCCGCCTGCCGCCCGCAGCCTGCGTCCCACGGGCCGCCCGCCCGCGAGCCCGCCTGCGAGCCCAGCTTAATTCAAACATTTATTGCGGAATGAACAATATAAACCCGAAATAGAAGTTTTAACTGGCAGTGTGGGACTAAAAAATACCCATTTTTGCCACGGATAAGGCTTCTGTGGCTAATACTAATATTATTAGCCACGAAATAGGCAAACCGTGACAAAAACTTTTTTATTTACCACGAATTAGTCATCTGTGGCTAATAGTAGCTTATTAGCCACAGAATAGGTACCGTGGCTAATACTTCATTATTAGCTACGGTTTTCCCCCGTGGCAAAAAACTGTGGCTAAAGGTCTGTTTTCTAGCAGTGTGGCCTGAATGTTGGAAAGAAACAAAATCTATATCGAAGCCCATGTCGAACTTCATCGCCGCTAGAGAGTTTGTCGGAATCACCATTTATTCGCCTACAAAAGAAAACAGAGAGATCAAGTGCAAGGGAATAGAAAGCGTGTGACAGAGCTCGAAGAAAACCTAGATATATGGTTTTCAGAATATGAAGCGGCAGACTCCGTCCGACGAAAAATAAAAATTCTTCGATCTCAGGTCGACGAAATATTTTATTGAGAAAAGAGTTTGTCGATCTCAGTCAAAATAAGTGAAAACATTTCGTCGAGTTCAGCTTGACGAAAATTTTCTGAAGCAATATCGTCGATCTCCGTTTGACGAAAAGAGCTTCACACAGAGAGAGTTCGTCGATCTCAGTTCGACAAATTTCTCAAGAACTTTTCTCAGTTCGTCGATCTCCGTTCTACGAACTATGGCAAATTCTCCGATCACAGACAAAAATTTAAATTAAGGCCTCTCCATTGATCATACCTAGATGATTTACAAAGAACAGATGGTTTCTCTCATTCAAGGGTTTGGTGAAAATGTCTGCTCTTTGCAAAACAGTATAGATGTAGACACGCTTAATTTTATTTTTGTCCACACACTCTCTAATGAAATGATGTCTGATGTCTATGTGCTTAGTTCTACTATGATGCACAGGATTTTGTTCAATGGAAATTGCACTTGTGTTATCACATAGTAAGGTTGAATTATTTAAGTTGAAGTCATAATCTAGGAGTTGGTTCTGAATCCACAGCATCTGGGAACAACAACTGTCAGCTACTATGTATTCTGCCTCAGCAGTTGAAGTAGACAAAGATGACTGCTTTTTGTAAAACCAAGACAGTAGTCTAACACCAAGGAACTGGCATGTCCCTGAGGTGCTTTTTTTGTCTACTCTACATCCAGCAAAGTCAGCATTTGAGTATCCAGTCAAGTCAAACTCTGACTCAGTTGGATACCAGAGTACTAGACTAGGACAACTCTTTATATATCTTAAAATCCTTTTAAGAAAATAAGGTGAGATTCTTTAGGGTTCACCTGGAACCTAGCACAAAGGCATATAGCAAACATGATGTCTGGTGATATGGTTGATCAACATTTAGGAAGAATTTGCAATCCTAAATAATCTCTAACACGTCATACATAAATGTTGAGGAATGGTTATAAGGGTGAGATTTAACTACATCATCAAATCGTATGGAACTTAACAAGGCTAGATAGAAAAATCGAGAACATGAAAATTATAAATAGAATTATACAAGGGATCTAGCACTATATTCAGCAAATTGTAAATAATGATAACAAGAAATTAGAAATTTCTGCAAATCAGGTTTAAAAGGGAAGAGAAGGAGGAAACCATCACTTGCCTTGATTTTACCGAAGAAGACCTTCAAATCGCACCACGACGTAGATCGTGACCAGGAAAGACGAGGGAAAAATGAAATCTAACAAAAATGGCCAAAAATAGGAGTTATGGCCGAAAACCTGATGAAGAATTTATATAGTTTTAAAAATAACTCCAGACTATAATCCAAAATAGGCAAGTGTACCTATCAAGATATAGTATAGAAAATGTCGTATTAGGACTCGGGGACCGTCGAGTACTTGTACACAAAAGAAGAGATATTATTTTATTGAATGGAAATTGGTTTTGCGATTTTGGTAAAGAAAACGTTAAACAAAAAGGAGAAATACGATGATAGGAAAGCTAGCACTTGATCTAGAATCCCTTTGGGTTATAATAAATTTCCATGAAATTATAATATACAGGCATCTAAATTATTAACTTAGACTGTGGTGGTCTCGTACCTATGAAGTTCCCCTCTCGAGAATATGCTCTGACTAACCTTAGGATGATCGATTAAGACCTCTCGGCCAGTCAAAACCCCTAAGGTTGCTTTAAGTGGTGAACCACACTATTGGATTTGACTCCAATCCGGAAGATTTATGCCTTCCTTTCTCGAGGGCTGCATGCAACTCCCTTTATCCTTGAGTGATCTACTCGTATCCACAACCTCTCAGTAAATCTAGGATACGAATCTACAATCGAATAAACATAATTTGTAAGTTATGAATTCGATGAAATTAAAATCAAAGATAAACCGAAGTACATAAAAATAGAGTGCTTGATAATTTGAGACAAAAAGAAGAAATTTATTCCATTCCAAAGTTCATCATGATCAAGTGCTAATTGAAAATTAGCTACTCATCATGATGGGAGAATTACATGAAAGGTTGAAGAGAGACATGATTATAAAAAAGACTTGAAATAACAAAAATTAAAGTTACACTATGAATTGAAAATACAAGAAATAAAGAAAAGAAAAAAGAACTATAGCTCCCCAAAAATCTCCACCTAGCTTCTGGAATTGTCTAAAATTTATAGGCAAGTTTGCTGGAGAGACACGCCCCTAGGTCACGCCCGTGGCATAGGGCGTGCAAGGTTCGGAACCGTCTTCTTCAAGTCCTGGGAATATTAGCACGAAACTGCCAAAAATCGTTAATTGGCGGGTCACACCCCTAGGTCGCGACCATGACCTAGGGCGTGACATGTCGGTTGCTGAAAACGGCGGGAAGCAGAAACAGCAGGAATAACTCTGGACGTTGTTGGAAGGGTCACGCCCCTGGTCACGCCCCTGGTCACACCCGTGACCGAGGGCCTGTAAGGCGAAAACCGTCAAGATCTGAAACTGCTTCATTAAATATGGCACGCCTTGATGTTACGCCTCGTAGTCATGCCCGTGACGAATAGGTCACGCCCGTGACCTGAGCGTGTAACTTTAACCCAACGTGGGGTCGAGTCCCGGAACTTCATCTATATGTAACGCCCGGTTGTCACGCCCGTGGCATATTTGGCATTCCCGTGACCTGTAGGCATGCACTTTTAATTAGTGTGGCGATGAACTCTGGAACAGATGCCGGGGTCACGCCTGACTGTCGCGCCCTTGACCTGGGCGTGTAGTTTGTGATTTTTTGTGTTTTGGCCAGCTTTGTCCCCTGAGTAGTTCTTGAAACTCCAAAATGCTATAAGCGGCCCAGTTTGACCTAAAAGAAGAAAAGAATGTAATCAGTAACAAAATTAATATAATGTAATTATAATTTATTTAATTATTAAATAAAAACTATATAAAAATAAAGACAAAATTAGAGTTATCAAATACCCCCATACTTGCTCGTTTGCTCGTCCCGAGCAAACAACTTTCCATAGGGAGTAGAAATGTTTTAACGCTGGAAAAAAAAATAAACCTAAGTAGTAGAATACGAAGTCTTATGCCTATGCGTGTAGTTATTTTTGTAAAAAAACCTACTCAGCATACAAATTAGTTTTTACTTTTCTAAAATGTGTTTTCACTTATTATTTTTACTTCGAAAATAAAACCCGGCAAATCTTAAAATCACATTTAGGGAGAAAGTAGCGTGTTTACTAAGATAACATTTCACAAATCAACGATCGAGATACCTTCCAAAGAAAACCATCATTGTCGATGGTCATAGGCTTACCCTTTCACACTCTCGCCACGACACTAGTTTAACTTATAAGCATAAATCATTAGGACTTAGCTAGGTTGAAAGGTAGATTTAGGTTTTGGTGCAGATAATCAATGATAAATACGATGGCTAATCACACCCATACCTAAAGAGAGCTCGTACAAAATAATTATTGCTTTAAAAAGATAGCCAATTTCCCAAATCCTTTATTTTTTTCTTTTTTTTCATACTTTTTTTTATTTTTATTTCTCTTTCTTCCCCTTTTAAAGATTTTTTTCCAATATTTTTTTAAGGAAGGAGAAATAAAATCCACTCTCTTTTTCACTAAAAATAGTCACCAAATTTTAGATGAATCCTGATCACTAAAAATATTTCATATAACTTGTATCGAGCTTAGACTTAGGTGTGCGATTAGGATGTTTTTTAGGCCTTGGTGAAATAATTTTTAGTGGAGCTAAAATAAAAGATAGGGTATAGGCTCAAATTGTCTTAGCAAAGATAAAACGTTTAGATATGAGTGCAAATGCTCAAACTTGCCAAAAATAATGCCTAAATCATATTTATGCTAATAAGTTTAACATATGCAAAGTCTTGAGAATAGCTAGAGGCAAGTTCTAGATATCGAGAAAGAATACCTTTTCTTGATCTGCGAAATATCGCTCTAGTAAACTTTTACACACTCTCCTAAAATATTCTTAGATTTTCCCGGTTTCAAAGTAAAAGTAAAATAAACTGTTTCTACGCATTTAGAAAAATAAAAATCTAATTGTATCCTGAATTTTTAATTCTCCTTAAATTCTACTTACATGTGCACTTAACTAGAAATACAGCATGACCAACAGTTTTACTCCAAAATTTAAAATTCAATTAAAGCATCAAAATCTTCTAAACACTATTTAAATGTTGAATACTATGGATGTCGCATGTGAATAAATATAGAAATAAAGATTTCTCTAATTTAAAATTAACCGTAATTTTATTGTTATTTCTTATACTTCCCGAGGTATACCCTATGAAGAGCTCTCACTGGTAGTAGGAGGTACGATGGGGTGATATCCCAAACGACCCTTTCTAAGAAATATAATTTCGATTTTCTACTTTTTTGAAAATTTTTGATATATTTTCTAAATTTTTTTGTATTTTTGTGAAGAGTAAGTAAAAATAAAATTTTAAATTTGAAAAAAAAATATGATTTTTTTAAAAAAAAATTATGATTTTTTTTAAAAAAAAATTATCATTTTTTTATACGTTTTGCTTGAGAAATATCCCCCCATACTTAAACAATACATTGTCTCCAATGGAAAAAAAATAAGTAAAGAAAAGTAAAGAAGACTTCCCTGAAGAGGTCAAATCAGTACCAAGTTGTACCTGTAAGACATGACTGAAGCAAAACATAATTTTGATATATTTTAATAAAAACAAAAGATACATGGCAACTGAAAAGAAAATATAAAAAGAAAAGATACATGGTAACCGACGACAACCCCAAAGAAAAGAACTACTCATCGCTAGTACCCCCTCATGGCGGATAATGAGTTCGCAGATCCGTGAACTCTCGTGTAATATGCGCCACGGAAGAAGTGTGACTCTGCTCCAGCGCAGCAAAGCAAGCATCAAAATGAGTAAAACGACCGTCAAAATGAGTTTGCATCTGGTCTAGGCGAGGGTGAATCAACCAAAATTGATGATCCCAATAGTTTTGAGGACCGGGCGCTGGGGTAGAGTGCAGCGGTGATGGAGGAATCTGGAGAGAGTGAGGAGCACCGCTAGGACTGGCACCAAAATAAGGTTCAAGATCCCGCTACCGACCGCTGGGGGGATAACCTCAAACTCGCCATCACGTCGCCGTGCAAGGCCAAGGGCCTGGAGGGTCTGAAACTGAATGACTTGCAGCGTTTGAACGGAGCTCAGTCGCAGAAGAGTATCCCAAAGACCGAGCTGTTTGGCGAGATAAGCGATGAAGTTCTCGTCGTGCACCGATCCCAACTTCGCATTTTCGGCCTGGTGTTGAAAGAAAATTGCGAGCATATAACCAAGGTTGAGTGGGACCCAATAAAAAATACTATATAAATATAGTAGATTTGCCCGAGTCACAACCCCAAGGCTGTCGCCGCGATTAGAAAGTGTAAAGGTGAGGAGGTTGTGGAGAATGCATAAAGCAGGGGAAATGAGGTGGCTGCCTTTAGATTTCTTATGGGTGTAGGGCGCGATGTCATTACTGAGTTCTGCCTAGAAGGTGAGAAGGTTGAAACCGAGAGGGAAATCAGTAAGGATATCAAGATAGGCGGTAGAATGGGAATAGACCTCCGAGCAAAAGCCCATGACGATATTGAGTTGGCGGATGGTGAGCTAATACGTCATCCCACCCATGCGAAAGACGATGAAATCGTCATTCGCCACCCAACGTAACTCAAAGGACGCCAAGAACTCGACGGTGAGCTCAAGTAAAGCGGGCTCCGAGAAAAAGAAGAGGGAACTCCATCCAGGGGTGGATAAGAATTCCCTAACCAAATCTACATCACCAAAAGTCGTGAGGATCGCCCAATCCAAGATCCGGAATATGCCAAATGGTTTGGCGCGTAGGCGATCGTTCCGATCCTGCTGGGTGGAGTTTTCAAAAATGAGCATGGCTTCCGCCGCGGCGAGGTCCACAGCGTGCTCGGAGGAGGAAGCGGTGGAGCGAGGGTGGTGGCGAGGCATTGTGGAAGGAGGAATGAAAATAATTTTTCGGGTTAGCCAAGGGAAGGAGGAGGGTTGGATTGTGTGGAGAAAACAAAGGGGGAGAAATCCTATTTAAAGGATTTCTCGGGTCAGCCAAGCCCCCCTGTCACGCCGATGACAGGGGGTGTGTACTTAAAAAATTTTAAAAAAAGGAATCCGAGGCTCTCTGCCTCGGATTCGCGGGTCACGCCCCAGAGTCACGACCGTGAATCTGGGTCGTGTAACTTAAAAAAAAGGAATCTGAGGCATTGACCGGGGTCATTGCCTCGGATTTGGATGACACGGCCCAGGGTCACACACGTGACCCTGGGGCATGTAACTGAAAAAGATAAAAAGGCTGTTCTTTATTTTTTTTGGAATTCCCGGGAAAGTCACGACCGTGTCTTTCCTGTGTCACGGGCGTGACATAAATTGTCACGGGCGTGACTGGGAATATAGAAGATTCTCATTTTTTTCTGAAATTTTTCGTCGAACGGGATATCGCGACTGGCACACCCGTGACTAGTAATGGTCACGCCCGTGACTGTAACGGTTGTCGAACTGAGGACTGCGATCGACATAAACAAATCAGCGTTCGACGAAACTGGAATAGCCATAAGTCACTCCCGTGACCCAGAGGTCACGACCGTAACATCAACGGCAGACGAACGAAAAACTGCGCTCGACGAAAACCATTCTCGGGTTTCGCAAGACGAACTCAACACGGCTCTGTCACGCCCGTGACCCATAGGTCAAGTCCGTGACATGGGCGTGTACTAACAGAAAAATATTTTTCCCTAGGATTTTTTTGTTTTGGTTTTATTTGTTTTTCATATTTTTTTATATTTTTTGACATAAAGAAAATAAAATAAATAAAAATTACCGACATGAAGGAATCACATGAAGTTGACGTTCGAACCCGATTGATCGTCACGCCGTAAAGATTCTTCAAACCTGCAAAAACACAAAAATGAAAATAAAAAAGAAAAGATAAGCATGGGGTGGCTTCGACAAGCGCTTTGTTTATGGTCGTTGAGCTCGACCAAAGTGGGGCTCTAATTTATGGGTTCGGGAGGTTAATTTCATCCTGGTGCTCCTTAGTAATATCGCCGGCGAAAAATATTTTCAGCCGCTGCCCGTTCACTTTGAATTCGCCTTTTTCCGGGTGCGAGATAAGGACTATCCCGTAGGGCCACACCTCTTTTACAATAAAAGGGTCGGACCAACGAGACTTGAGTTTTCCCGAAAAAAATCGCAGACGTGAATTATAGAGGAGAACTTGGTCTCCCGGTTTAAAGTCTTTGGGGTGCTTAATTTTTTTATCATGATAAAATTTTGTGTGATCCTTATAAAGTTTATTACTTTCGTAGGCGAAGGAGCGCCACTCATCGAGCTCATTAATTTGGAATTTCCGGAGCTCGGATGACAATTTTCATCTAGATTTAAAAATTTACGCGCCCCAAAGGCGCGGTGCTCAAGCTCAACCAGTAAGTGACATGCTTTCTCATAGACCAATCGGTACGGCGTACAACTGATAGCGGTCTTGTAGGCGTTCCGATAAGCCCAGAGTGCATCATCAAGCTTAACTGACCAATCATTTCTATTTATAGAAACTGTTTTTCTAATATTCGTTTAATCTCACGGTTTACTACTTCTACTTGGCCACTAGTTTGAGGGTGATAGGGGGAGACCATCCTATGTGTAACACCATATTTAGATAAAATTTTTGCAAATTGTACGTTACAAAAGTGAGTTCCCCTATCACACACTATTGCCCGTGGCGCTCCAAATCGTGAAAAGAGTTTTTTGAGAAATTGGGTCACACCTCGGGGATCATTGGTGGGAAGGGCATGTGCTTCCGCCCATCGTGACACGTAGTCGACTGCTATTCAAATATAACGATTTCCAAAAGAAGTAGGTAGCGGGCTGACAAAGTCGATTCCCCATAAATCAAAAACCTCAATTTCTAAAAATGGATTTAAAGGCATTTCATTGAGGCGGGAAATATTATCTGTGCGTTGTCATTGTTCACAACGACTTACATGTGCGTGAGCGCCTTTGAAGAAGCTCGGCCAATAGAAGTCTGTCTTATGTACTTTCTGCGTCGTCCGATTTGCTTTATAGTGCCCGCCGGCGGGTCACTCGTGGCAATGTTTCAATATTTGGGCGCCCTCCTCATAAGAAACACATCTCCGCACTACTTGGTCCACGCAAACTCGAAAAAGAAACGGATCCTCCCAAAAATACTTTTTCAAATCAAAAAAGAATTTCTTCTTTTCTTGATAAGTAAAACCTTTTGGGAGAAATCTTGCAGCAAGGAAGTTTGCGAAATAGGCGAACCAAGGGGTGAGGAGAGTCATTACCTTATATAAAGTGAGGAGGCGCTCCTTAGGAAATGCATCATCGATGTCCTCTTCGATAAGATCCTCCAAGTTGGGGTTCTCCAACCGAGAAAGATGATCCGTGTGATGCCCCAAAACTCAAAAGAGCGACGGGCAGTGTTTAGAGCCAAGTTTGAGGCTTGGTAGGGCTCACACAGCCTAGGACACGGGCGTGTCCTAGGGCCGTGTTGTGCTCGGGTTCGACGATCTGGCCGTGTGGTCGATGAAAATGCAGTCGATGATCGTCGAGACAGCGAACACGGCCTGAGACACGAGCATGTCCCAGGCTGTGTCCTGCTCGGGCTGTGGGCCGTACTATATCGGGGGTGGAACACGGGCTGGAGCCCAGGCGTGTTCAGCCTGACACGGGCATGTCAAATTCGACACCAGCGTGTCGAGTACCCGTGTTCTCTTTGGGTTGGTTTTGGTCCTGTGTTGATGGAGGAACACGCCCCGCAACACGGGCATGTTCTAATTGACATGGGCGTGTCAAGCTTGACACGGGCGTGTCAAGAGCCCGTGTTCTTTTCCGGATGCGATGGTTTCGGTGTCGATTGAGGCATACGGCCTTGGACATGGGCGTGTCACAAGCCATGTTCGGCCCAGGAAACAGATTTTAAGTGCGAATTGTGGCCGTATGTTTCCTTCTTTTGGGATCCAAGGGCCTTGGCTGGTCCTGGTAGTATTTAATCCGGGAATAGGGTTTAGAAACCCTCATTTCTTTCAAGCTTTCTCTTTCTAAAGTCTTAGAGAGAGGGGAGAGCAAGGAAGGAGAAGGAGAAGAGTTCCGGCCGCCGGTGGAGCTTTAGAGCCCCAAATCGCATGCCGAGTTCGGATCTACGGAGGCGAGGCCGTTGCGGTGCTTTTCATCCATCTATATCTTCATGGAGCCAAAGAAAAATGCTAGGGTAACAATTCTCATCTTGGACATGTGAAGTCCTCTTTCCTTTTTCATAGGAAGCCCGCTCTCGCAAGTATGTGATGAGTGTGTGGTGTTCCTTCGGGTAGACATGAATAGTCCCCGTTGTTTTGCATGTAGAGTCCATAGTCGAGAAACAGACATAGGCATGGTGTGTGAAGCCTACTCGGACAAGTTGGTCTGGATCAGTGATGTTGCATTGCATGATTGGCCAGAGAAGTCTCCGCGCAGATGATTGTTTTTCGGGTTTTCTACGCGGTAGATTGCAATAGGGAGCCTTGGGGACTAACTCCAAGGTGCACCCGGAAAACTGGGCAGATGCGTGATTCTGTCAATCTTGGTCGTCCGGGAGCCAACTTATACATAATCGGGTTATGTAAAGTGTGTGATCGAATTGGTACTCAGGGAATCTTGACCCGCATAGATGGCTTAAATTGACGTTGCGGTGTGAGCAACGGGTTAGGCAGAACCGTACCCGCTTTATGTCGTTAGGTTAGAGAGACCTAAGGTATGTGGTACTCGCCGTTGGCATAGATGGAGAGTCTTAGGCTTAGGACGGAAAGACCAATATGCTCCCGAGATTTGTCATCCAAGGGGCGGTGGTGAGACCGCGGATTTGACCGTGTTCACCGAGAATGTGCCCTTGAGCACGGTGTGTGTTGCTGTGTGCGTCTATGCCTGTGATGTAGTGCAATTTATAAACTGTTTGGCTATGCTAATAAAGTGCAAGGAAGGAGCATCGCCACCCCGAGTTTAGGGGCGGGATCGTTATAATTTGGTCAGCTTAGTAGACCGTTGCTTTTGTTTTCCACCGCTTCGGTGGATTGTTGCTTGTAGGTGCGGCGGTGTCTAGTTGCAAATAGCGGGCAAAATCCCTTGTTGTTGAGCCGGCCCTCGAAGGCATTGTTTTTGATCTTCCCATACCAAGATCGAGGAGCCTACTTTAGACCAAAAGGGTTTTTTGGAGCTTGCAGACGTAGTCTGAATGTTCTTCAAACATGTATCCTAGTGGCTGATCCATGAAGATGACTTTGTCGATTTCTCTATAAAGGAAGGCATTATTTACGTCTAGCTACAACATCTTCTAACCCTGGCAAGCCGCCAAGGCCAACACCACCCGAACTGAAGTCATCTTTGGCAGGATAACGAACATCTCTTCATAGTCTTCGACATAGTGTTGTGAAAAACCTCGAGGTACAAGGTGAGCCTTGTACCACTCGATTCTTCCATCCGCCTTCTTTTTCAGCTTTTATACCCACTTGTAAGTCACAAGAGTAACACCATTAACCTTGGGCACAAGGTCCCAGGTCTCATTCTTCTTGAGAGCAGCTAGCTCCTCATTCATGGCATCTTCCCACTCCTTAACTCTAGTGGATTCTTCAAACTTTTAAGGCTCCCACTCATCCAGGGGGCCTGTGAAGAAACAGGAGACAAAGCACATGGTGTTTCCTTCGCTATACCGAGCTGGTGGCTTGATGGTCCTCTTCGAACTCCGAAGAGTCTGACCCTTGCTCTCCACCTCCACTGCTTTTTAAAATCAGCTCCAATCCCGGGTATACTTGGAGCGTCGCTCCCCCTACTTCCTGAACCAAAAGCCTCTGCCCCAGAGCCTGAAACACCTGGAGCTCCTGGTGATACAGGCAGCTCCACTTGAAGATCTTCAGCAGCTTCCTTCTGCCATTTATCCAACCTGCTCTCCAGTAGCTCTACAGATGAGCTACCTCCATATGATGTTAGCTCATCGAAGACCACATCCCTGGAGATCACTAAATTCCTCATCACTGGATCCATACACTTCCATCCCTTCTTCTGCTCATCATAGCCCACCAAGAAAAACTTCCTTCCTTCGCATCCAGCTTAGTCTGAGAGCATCCGAGTCGTGTACGTAGCAAGTTGAGCCAAACACCTAAAGATGTTCCACGCTAGGCTTTTACTTGAACATCATCTCAACGGGAGACTTCATGTTGATCGGACTCAGAGCCATGCGATTTATGATATAAGATGTGTAAGATATTCCCTCTGCCTAGAAAGACCTAGGAATGCCTTTCGCATGAAGCCAATACTTGCAGGTTTCTGTCAGATGATGGATCTTCCGCTCTGCTACTCTATTTTATTGTGGAGTATGAGCACAAGTGAGCTCTCTCTGGATCCTGTGCTTCCTACAGAAGTTAGAGAACTTGGATGAAACAAACTCATCTCCATTGTTCGTTCTAAACTTCTTGATCTACAAGCCAAGCCGTCCCTCCACCCGCTCCTTGAACTCCACAAACAATCGGAAAGCACCTGACTTCTCCTTCATGAAATACACCCAAGTGTATCTTGAATAGTCATCAATCAGCACCAACATGTATCTGTTGCCTCCAAGAATAGCGGTGACAGTTGGCCTCATCAGATCACCATGGATACACTCCAATGGTGCTTTACTCCTTGTTTGTGACTTGTCAAATGGAAGGCAATGTGCCTTTCCATATTGACACCCCGCACAAATGTGGCCATCAACGTAGGATGATAACTTAGGCAAGCCTTTCACAAGACTTTTATCTGTCATAGCCTTCAACTTCTCCATCCCGACGTGTCCTAGTCTTTCATGCCATATAGCTGCTCTATTGTTGGCCCTCATCTGATCAACATAAGAACTTATTGATAAAACAAACAAGTCTCTAACTCTTCTCCCTACATGAGGAATATCAGCCTTTACCGATGATATGTTGCGGAGAAATTTCACTTCTGTTGGACTGAATAGAACATGATAGCCTGTGTCAATCGCATTGGTCACAGAGAAGAGATTCTTCTTCATGCCAAGTACGTGATAGACACTCCTTAACGTAAGTCGACCATTAGAACTGTGTGAAAAGTAAAAAGTAGACCGAAAATTTGGAGTAATGAAAACTTTATTATCCAAAAAAGGTATCAATTACAATGGTATAACCACCCTTTTATAGAATGGAGGAGATGAGAGAGATTACAATTAAGCAATGTGGGACTAAGAAATTACAAGTATATGCGGCTTTACAAATAGACAAACTAGACTGGTTGTGCGGTTAGACAAGCCGGTTAACCGCCCAACAACCAATAATAGGAGAGAACAAGCGTCAGAGAGGAAGCCGCCACAGGAGACCGTCAGACCGCCCGGTCTTCAAGTCGTATAAGACAAACCTCCAGACCGCCCGGCCTCCGAACAGCAACAGACCACCCGGCCTCCATACTGCAACACTCCCCCTAAAGCTGTAGCATAGATATCAATCATGCCCAACTTGTCGCAAATGTGAAAAAAGGAAGCGGGCACCGGCTTGGTGAAGATGTCTTCCAACTGCAACTGTGAAAGAGGAGATTCTTCTTCATGCCAAGTACGTGATAGACACTCCTTAACGTGAGTCGACCATGAGAACTGTGCGAACAGGAAAAAGTAGACCAAAAATTTGGAGTAATGAAAACTTTATTATCAAAAAAAAGGTATTAATTATAATGGTATAGCCACCCTTTTATAGAATGAAGGAGATGAGAGAGATTACCATTAAGCAATGTGAGACTAAAAAATTACAAGTATATGCGGCTTTACAAATAGACAAACCGGACAGGTCGTGCGGTTAGACAAGCCGGCTAACCGCCCGACAACCAACAATAGGAGAGAACAAGCACCAGAGAGGAAGCCGCCACAGGAGACCGTCAGACCGCCCGGTCTTCAAGTCGTCTAAGACAAACCGCCAGACCGCCCGGCCTCCGAACAGCAACAGACTTCCCGGCCTCCATACTGCTCGTTGAATTTTCTCAAAGTGGTCAGCAAGGTAGCCTAAAGCCAAATTAATATTCTCAGAACTACCCAGTTCACACTTTGATCATGCGGAAAACCAAGGAGCAAGTTTAACACCAACCACAAATGGAAGAACAAGCAGGTTTTTTATTCATTCACACTTCTTTACAAGGCGAGGTATACGTAGCAAGACATGATTTTGCTAGTACAACAGCTACAAACAGAAAGAACACACAAGTCGGGCGGACAGCACTGGAGACCGCCGAGACTGCCTCGTCCGCCAAGGTCGCCCAAGCCGCCCAAGCTGCAATTACTACAAGCCGAATAGCACACGGAGTCCGCCGAGACCGCGAGGTCGCGCGGACACACTGTTATTCGCTGCCTGCTGAAGAACATAGGAACAGACCGCCTACCCGTCTGAGACCGATGGACAGGTTATTGGAACTTGAACAAGCTGAAGTAGAAATCTAACAAGCTGAAGAAGCGACCAGCTGAGACCGCAGAGACCGTACACTTCAATGCCCAACTCCTGGCTCCTTGAAGCTAGCCGCGCGAACTGCATACAACACACTATCAGTACTACTCAATCCGCGTGGACAAAAAACTGCAGACCGCAACACTTGCCCAAGCCCAACTTACTGTTCACTCTGTTACTATAGACGTGTCGGGGGGGTTCTATTTATAGGAGAGGTGAGGAGTGTGGTCACCACCCTAGTGCATATAATCACCACCCCAGCTCGCGCACTAGCAAAACATCCATCCGCTGAGTCCGCAAGGACTTAGCCGAATTCCAAGAAAACTACCAGGAGCAAGACACAAGATCACAACAAGGCGGACTTGCCTTACATTATGCGGACAAGGTACAGTCCGCACAGTCCGCACAGTCCGCAACATCACCATATGGATAACCATAACCCCTTCAGCTACAGTCCGCACACTAAAGAGGCAGTCCGCATAGTACAAGACCAAAGCCTCCATCTGCCACAAGTCCACGACCAAAGGTAGGGTTTAGCAACAATCCTCCCAGTCAACCGCGGACTTGGCGGATACAGCGGACACACTGGACTTGTCACAAAATGTGGCCAACTCCAATAAATCACCAACGGCCGATCGCGAGCTTGGCGGACAGGGGTCAGTCCGCCAATCATCCAAAGCATAATTCCAACACTCCTCCAGAGTTAAGGTAGAGTCTGCAGGCAATCCTCGCACAGCTGCCAAACAAGCGGCCAACTGCTGGACTCCGACATCAGTCCACTCAGTCCTCCACAGCAGTTAGCACCTTGTAACACCCCCTATCCATTGCATAGCATATAGCAGTAGGTCCGGTCGGGGCCCGACGCCATATACCACAGACACACCGGGTGGTTACTCAATGGAAACTATACAACCAATCACAACGTCCTACACAGAGCATTCTAGCGGAAGCAGTTTAATAAGTTGCAATTAAAAGAACCCAGCAACAAGCATGAATGTCCACTAACAATCCAAAAAGGAATGAAGTACATACACAAGTACTGGCCTTAAGGCCTTACAAATGGTTTACTCTTATTACATGTTTTCCATACCACGGCACACAGGCCGGTCATACATGAAAAAAAGCAAGTAAACACTCCAATTAGGCCTTCGAGGGCCGGCTTTGCAATTTGGGCTTTAGCCCACTATTGACCGTTTGGTCCAGCAGCACCTGCAAGCAACAAACCACCGCACGGTGGCAAACAAAAGCAACGGTCGGCAATGTTGACCAAATTATAACGATCCCGCCCCCAATTCGGGTCGCCGATGCTCCTTCCCTGCACTTATTAGCATAACCAAGCAGTATATAAATATACATTGTATCACAGGCGTTGGCACGCCTGGCAACACGCCCTGTGCACTCAGGGCACATTCTCGGTGAATCGGCCAATGTCACGTCAATTTAAGCCATAGACATTCCAGACTCACCACCGCCACTTTGACGGCCAAACATATGAGCAATTTGTCTTCCCGGCATGGGTCACGTCAATTTAAGCCATAGACCGCCGAAGACCCTCATCTATGCCAACGGCTCTAACCGAACGACATAGAACGAGTACGGTTCCATCTAACCTATGCTCACATCGTAACGGCAATTTAAGCCATATACGCAGGTCAAACTTCTCTGAGTCCCATTTCCATCACATACTTCACATAACCCGGTTATGTTCAAGTTGGCTCCCAGGCCACCAAGTTGTCAAGATCACGCATCCGCCCAGTTTTCCGGGTGCACCTTAGGGTTAATCCCCAAGGCTCCCTGTTGCAATCTACCACGTAGAAAACCCTAAAAACAAATATTCGCACGGAGTCTTCTCCGGCATTTATGCAATGCAACATCACCGATCCAGACCAACATGTCCGGATAGGCTTTACACATCATGCCTATGTCCGTTCTCGATTACGGACTCTACACAACGGGGACTTCACATAACTACCCGAAGGAACGCCTCCAACTTACCGCAAACTCGCGAGAGCGGGCTTCCTATGCAAAAGAAGGAGAGCTTCACATGCTCAAGTAGAGAATCATTACCCTAGCGTTCTTCCTTGGCGCCATGGAAATGTACGCGGATGAAAAGCACGGCAATCTCCTTGACTTCATAGATCCGAAGTCGGCTCGCGATTTAGAGCTCTAAAACTCCTCCAAAGACTGGATCTAAGCTTCTTCTTCCTCCTTTGCTCTCCCCTCTCTCTAGGATTTTGACAGAGAACACGGAAGGAAAAATAAGGGTTCTGAAACCCTTCTCTCGGGTATAACCCCTTTGGTATAACCACAGCAGTCGGATCCCACAAAAAGGGATGCACTGAGACGATCCAGGTCTGACCTGGACAAATGGGGTTAAACACCACTTGGCACGCCAACAGGAGTAGGACACTCCCGCGATAACATAGTGTCGGAACATTTTAGTCAACTCCCGTCAAAACCCCAGCATCAACACTCCGCGTCGACAAAATCAAACACGCCACAATCAGCCACATGCTCGACGATCGTCGAACCAAGATCGTCGACCGCTGCCAGATCGTCGAACGGAGATCTCTAGCCCGATCGTCGAACGCAAAACTCTGGCCAAATCGTCGAACGCACGGCCCGATCGTCGAACCCACGACCCGATCGTCGAACCCAAAAAACTACCTGATAGACGAACACGCGGCCCGATCGTCGAATCCATGGCCCGATCGTCGAACCCAGAAAGCTAGCCCGATCGTCGAACATAGAATTGCTGGCCCGATCGTCGACCGCAGCATTGTGACGAGATCGTCGACCGCTGCTCGACGATCGTCGAACCCAGATTTCTGCCTGATCGTTTTGCCAGATCTTTGAACTACCCCGACATGCCCTGGGACACGCCCGTGTCCCAGGCCGTGTACACCTGCCAAATTAAAAATTTGGTACAGATTCGTCACTCGTCGCTCTTTTGAGTTTCGGGCATTACAGCTCTCCCCCTCTTAAAAGAATTTCGTCCACAAAATTACATAAAGGAAATATAAGTACAAAATTAAATTGTACCTGAGCGGAACAACTCCGGATACTCGTAAAGCATAGTCTGCTCTCGTTCCCAAGAGAGCTCTTCTCGACCGCAATTGTCCCAACGGACCTTGACCATCCTGATCTCTTTATTGCGTAGCCACTTGACTTCCAAGTCTTCAATCTGCACGGGCTTGACATTTGTCGTCAACCCACTATCAATCGTCATTTGATCGACCGCGACCACTTGCGTAGGCTCTAGCACCGCCTTCCGAAGCACCGATATGTGGAATACATCATGTAAACCACTAAGCTCGACCGATAGCTTCAACCGATAAGCCGCTTTGCCAATCCGCTCCAGAACCTCAAACGGCCCAAGGTACCTCGGGCTTAGCTTTTTCAAGCGTCGCACCCGCGAGACACCCTTCAACGGTTTGATTTTTAAGTACACCCAGTAGCCCACAGTGAACTCCACATTCTTGTGCTTGGCATTATAGTACTTCGCTTGCCGGTCCTGAGCGATAAGCAATCTCTCCCGAATGGTTCGCACCAACGAAGTAGCATCTTCAACTTCTTGACGTTTGTATAACTTTGACTCACCTGTTTCCAACCAGGACAACGACGTGCGACATCTTCTACCATAAAGGGCCTCGAAGGGCGCCATTTGAATACTCGTCGGGTAGCTATTGTTGTCCGCAAATTCCACCAAATAAAGATGGTCTTCCCAATGCTTTCCAAAGTCCAAGACACACATGCGGAGCATGTCTTCCGTAGTTCTATTGACCCTCTCGGTCTGCCCATCCGTCTGCGGATGGAAGGCTGTGCTAAAACTCAGCTCTGTTCCCAATATTTGTTGCACAAGCCTCCAATCATTGGACGTGAACCGCCCATCTCAGTCACTCACGATGTTGTGGGCACACCGTGGAGCCGTACTATGTTATCCACATATAATTTTGCCAACTTCTCCACCGGATCATCCTTCCTATGTGGAATGAAATGCGACACCTTCGTTAGCCGATCTACGACCACCCATATGGCGTCGTTCCCCTTTTGCGACCTTGGCAACCCGTGCACAAAGTCCATAGAGATGTCGTCGAATTTCCACTCCGGAATAGGCAAGGACTTCAGAAATCCTCCCGGCTTTTGGCACTCCGCCTTCACCAAGGCGCAAGTTTGGCACTTCGCCACGTAGAGCGTCACAACCTTCTTCAAACCCGACCACCAAAACAGTTTCTTAACGTCGCGGTACATCTTTGTGCTCCCCGGGTGAATCGAGTACTTGGTATGGTGCGCCTCGTACAACAAATCCACCCGCAAACTGTGCACGCTTGGGACGCAAAGACGACCGTCTTTCCGAAGCAATCCATCCACAACTTCATATTGGGAATTTGACCCATCTAGAGCCTTTATCATGAGTTGCTTCATGTGGCCATCCAAATCCAAAGCCTACCGAATCCGATCAGCCGGGTGTCACCACCCGCATTTTCTCAACAATAAAATCGTATCAGCGCAAGAGAAAACACGTGTCGTGATGCCACGTCGTGCAGGGGATAACTGCACACGTTCGGGCAAAACACCATACTTAAGATTTTAAGGAAAGTCATAGATTAATGTGAAGGAAAACCAGTTATATTTAATGGTCGTATCCCTCGGCACGGTGGATCAGCTAGTCCACAATTAAAAGTATATTTATACGCAGCAGAAAATACTTTGGTTAAATTAAGTTGACACCCTAAATGAGCATATGTGTCCCCGCGGGACGACTCATGGTATGCCCGACTCTAAGGTGAATATAGTATATATAAAAGATAGCCTTTTACGCCAAAGGAAAAATAGTGTCTTAGTTTTATAAATATGACGTGCATGAGATACATATAGTAATGCTTTAGGGTTTAAAATAACTAACATGCAACCTAGCATAAAATCCTTCCCAGAAGACAAGCAAACCTCCATAAAAAGGTAGAAATAGCAATTTAAGTTCGTACCCAGCATCGCAAGAAGCCACCAGTGGGCGTCAACAACCTGACACGAACCCACCGGTGAGTATGCATGTCTATACAGAAAAGTAAAGAACTACCTCACAAAAATTGAGGATCAGCTATCTCAGCTACCCAAGAGGCCACAAGCAAGCCCCTCCAAAAGAACTAGCCGCTGAACTGGCTACAACCTGGACCTGAGGCATTCAAGAAAAGAACACCTCCGCAAGAAAATAATCAAAAAGGTAAATAGAGCATTAGATTTATGAGCAAATAAGAAGGGTTTACCAACCCGGCAACAAACTCTCATAAGCAAAAGAAAGGGCATGACAGTAAGAAAAGAGCACTGTCTAAAGCACAGCAAAACACACCAAGTGCGAGCAATAAAAGCAATATACCCTACAAAAGAGTCTGCTACAGCAACAAGACATATACACATATGCCAAAAGAAATAGCCATAAATAGGAAAGGAACTAACAGTCCTAACATGTGGGTTAATGGCAGTGGTCAAAATATGGATCTGAATACATAACCAAAACCAGATCCAAAAAGGGCTAAGGGGTCAAACAGTGGCATCTTTAGAGTCCCACACACGCCAACCCAAACCGGGGCAAAAGGCGGTGGCCACAGCTCTCCACACAAAACCACCGCTCCAGAGGCACCAAAACTCCACCACCTGCCACAACCCAAGAGTCGACATGCAAAAACTAGCCGAACACCCAATGCCCCCCCTAGGGAATAGGGAAAAGTCACACTAACAATCCTAAGGAAACACACAAACCCAAGACAGAAACGTCGAGCCCACTCGACGCGGAGTTGAGTAAGCTCCACTCACTTGACGCCAAAAATACTTAGCCGCAAAACCTACGCTGGATGACGACATTGAGTGAACTCGGCTCACTCAACGCTGTCAGCGCTTTCTACTTAGGGTAAACGTAAATTTTAGTTAAAACCGCAGCCTAAACTCTCTCAACGCGTGGAAGCAAAGAGTTGGAAATTTAATCCCAACCCTCCATTCCATCCTAACTACTCGGGGCTACCGCAACTAAACTTAAACTACAACTAAACGCAGCCTTACCCTAACTCTAGCTACCCACTGGACACCAAACCAAAACAAAATGAGAGAAAGCTTGATTTAAATCTAGAAAATAAAGAAACAGCCACTTGATTTAAAGCTTGATTTAACAACTCAACCTGCTGCTCTAGGGAGGAAAATAAAGAGAACAGAGCTATTGCACAGGAAATGAAAACAGAGTATGGGTTAGAAATAATTTGGCAAGGGCAAGGGAGCCACTTGCCTCTACCTCCAGGAAAAATAACAACTATCTCCAAAGCTTGGCACCGGCGACAAGATCGGCCACCTAAAAGACCAAAACTGAAGCTTTGAGGAAGAAGAAAAGCAATCAAAATTCTTAACTCCTAGAATCAACCCTAAATCAAGAGAAACTTACATGGAAGGAATGATCTAGACGAGAGCAAGCCAAATCCGCCAACGAGCGAGAAACATCGAGCTCTAACCCTCCCGCAATCGCCGTCCAAAACCCAACACCATCTCCTCCCAAAACCCTCCGCTGGAAGCCTTTCCAGAATCGAGAACGAAGAAATGAGGAGGAAAAGTGAATCACGACATAAAATGAAGCACTCAGGAAAAAGTACGGAACACGCCCCAGACACGCCCATGACACGCCCGTGTCCGGTCCGACACGCCCGTGTCACGGGGCGTGTACTCACGCATCTACCCACCTACCCACCCGACGATCGTGGATCTCAGCTCGATGAAACACGGGATACAGCCTGTGACACGCCCGTGTCACAGGCCATGTACCAACTCAAACAACGCTCGACGATCGTGGAGCGCCGATCGTCGAACAGAGAGACACGCCCCGTGTCACGCCCGTGTCCGATATGACACGCCTGTGACACTGCCGTGTACTCACTAAAACACCGCCCGACGACCATCGAGCACAGCTCGACGAATCGAAGGTGGACACGCCCTGTGACACGCCCGTGTCACCGGCCGTGTTCCTACCAAAAACACCCGTCGACCGCAATATCGTCGACCACACAGCCGAGAGCTCTACCCGAGCACGGCATGCCCTGGGTCACGCCCGTGACCCAGGCCGTGTCACCCAAACATACACAAAAAAGCAGCTAACTTCTTAGCTAAAAAAAAAGACAAGGCACCAGCCTAACAAGCTCGGCCACACCAGGCCATGCATAGCACAGCAAACATTACAGCTAACAAAACAAACGTCGAAGCGACGCGAAAGGAAACGATCCCGGACTTCGACCAAAACTCGCATCGTAGCTAAACACTCAAGCTACGAAAACAACGGTGAGGTCGAAAACAACATCCGACGATCGCACACTCGGGCTAACACCTCCCAAAGCCAAAACACAAGCATTCCCTAAGAGGCCCAACCGAGTCACCAAAACAGACTCTGGCTACCTGGGGAATCTTGCTAACAGGCTACAACCAGGCTACACAATGAACCTAAAGAGCTAAGACCACGCTCTACAACGGCGGAAGGCCGGAAATGCGTCATCGTAACGCCAATCCAAGATCAAACAAAACAAAGAAAAAATCGGGGGCGTTACAGCCACTCCCCCTAAAAGAAAGTTTCGCCTCGAAACTTTACTCGCAACACCCCTATCAAGAAGGAGAGATAAATAGCAAGAAGGGGCTATATATAAAAAAACACAAAACATACCAGGCACAAGATCAGGGAAACAGATGAGGGTGAGCCTCCCTCAAAGCCGACTCCAATTTCCAAGTCGCACTTTCTACATCCTGATTCCTCCATAAAACTTTAACCATAGGAATAGTCTTATTCCGCAACGCACGAACCTGAGAATCCAAAATGCGGACAGGCACCTCCACATAAGAAAGATTCGGCTCCAACTGAGGCACAGAATCCAAAACCTGCCTGCCATTCATCACACATTTCCGCAGCTGACTGATGTGAAAGACATCATGCACGCCAGGAAAATTTGCGGGCAAAGACAGCCTATAAGCTGATAACCAATCCGCTCAACAATCAAAAACGATCCCACGTACCTCGGGTCCAACTTCCTGTTCTTTCCAAACCGCTTGACTCCGATCAACGGGGAGACCTTTAAGAACACTGAGTCCCCCACCACAAACTCCAAGTCCGACCTACGCCGGCTGGCGTTCTTCTCATATCTCTCCTGGGCTAACCGAAGCTTTTCCCGAATAAGCTTCACAGCGGTTTCCATCTCCTTGAGCGCTTCTGGACCCAACAAAGGTCTCTCGCCAACCTCAGCCCAAAACAAGGGAGTCCTGCAGCGCCTCCCATACAAAGCTTCAAAAGGAGCCATTTGCAAGCTTTCTTGATAACTGTTGTTATACGCAAATTCCATAAGCCGCAAGCGCTCGTCCCACGCTCCTCCGTGGTCCAGAATATAGCATCGGATCATATCTTCCACAATCTGATTTACTCGCTCCGTCTGACCATTGGTCTGCGGATGATAAGCTGTGGAATACCTCAAATCTGTACCCAACCCCTCCTGAAGACTCTTCCAAAAATGAGACGTGAACCTGGAGTCTCGATCCGATATGATACTTACAGGTACACCATGCAATCTGATAACCTCATCCAAATACAACTCGGCTATCTTCCTCGTCGGATAATTGATCTTAAATTGTACGAAGTGAGCACTCTTCGTCAATCTGTCTACGATCACCCAAACTGAATCATGCCCCTTAGGAGATCTCGGTAAGCCTGTAATGAAATCCATCGAGATACTCTCCCACTTCCACATCGGAATCTCCAAGGGAGTCAGCTTGCCAACAGGCCTCCCATGGTCGGCTTTCACACACCTGCAAGTGTGACACTCAGAAACAAATCTGGCTATGTCTCTCTTCATCCCATACCACCAGGCAATCTGCTTTAAATCATGATACATCTTGGTAGACCCTGGATGGTACGCAACACTAGATCTGTGGGCTTCTCTGCACACCATATCCCGGATATCTCCAACAGCGGGGATGCAAAACCTGTCATGATACTTCAAGGTACCCGCATCATCTATAGAGAAATCAGGTAATTCACCTTTTTCAGCTCGATGATACAAATGCAGAAGATCGGGATCATCCTTCTGATGCAGTCTCGTAAGCGCAATCCACGAAGGTTCTGCCATTGCCAAACTACTCTGCGAATCGCAGCTTCCCACAGAAATGTCCATCAAAAGGAACTCTTCCACTAGACGCTCGGCGGAGAGATTGAAAATCTTCCCTGACTTCCGACTCAGGGCGTCGGCCACCACATTAGCTTTGCCCGGATGGTACTGGATTTCAACATCATAGTCAGCCACATACTCCAACCATCGCCGCTGGTGCAGATTCAATTCCTTCTGGGCGAAGACATACTTTAAACTCTTGTGATCAGTAAAAATCTTGCACTGTGCGCCATACAGCAAATGCCTCCATAGTTTCAGCGCATAGATCACAGCTACAAACTCCAGGTCATGCGTAGGGTAGTTCCTCTCGAGAGTCTTTAGCTGCCTCTACCCGTACGCAATCACCTTCTCGCCCTGCATCAAAACGCAGCCCAGTCCGACATGCGACGCATCCACATATATATCATACTCACTACCTTCAGTAGGCAAAGACAAAATTGGAGCTGAACATAACCTTCTGTTTAGTTCCTCAAAAGCCTGGTGAACATAGCCTCATCGACCCATCTTTCTTTTTAATGAACAGCACTGGTGCACCCCAAGCTGAAGAACTCGGCCTTATGAAACCTTTTGCCAACATCTCATCCAGCTGGATTCGCAACTCTTCCAGCTCTCGCGGGGCCATCCGGTACGGCGCCTTTGCAATAGGACGCGTGCTTGGCTCCAAATCTATAACAAACTCGACGTCTCGATCGGGTGGAAGACCGAGAAGATCGTCGGGAAACACATCAGAGAAGTCACACACCACAGGAATCTCCTCCAAACGCGGTGCTCTAATAACTGTCCCTACCAGAGAGACCACACAGTCAAAGCAGCCAGAATCAAGCAACTTCCGAGCACGCACTGCAGAAATGACTGGAGACTCCTGGAGAGAATACCCATAAATGCTCCCTGGCTGACCGTTGTCTTTGACGAAGTCCAAGCGCTTACCCTTGCATTGGATAACTGCATCGTACATGGACAACCAGTCCATGCCCAAGATAACATCGAAGTCCTCCAGGTCAATCACCTTCAGATCTGCCTTTGCTAGAAAATCCCCGAACAAAATCGGACAATTAAGCACACCCAGGTCCGTAACCACAGAGTCATCGGAGGGGAACTTAACGCAAAAGGCACCACCAACACGATCTAGGCCCAAACTGAACCGCTCCACGAAGGCTCTGGCCACAAATGAGTGGGTAGCGTCGGAATCGAAGAGAACGCGCGCCCAGTGGTTCTTTACCTTAAATCATCATACTAATAGCGCACGCATCTAAGGCAATAAACGCTAAAACGAAAACTACAACCAAAAAGGGAACATGACAAAACGACTGGGGAGGAATCGAACCTGAGATAACCTGGGTCGAAGTCTGTGCTTCGTCTATCGAAAGCACATTCAGCTTCCCCTTTCCTTTATCCATTTGCTGAGGCTGTGGCAAAGCCTGGAGGGGAACTGGCTGCAGAATAGGCTGGGTCTGAGGGCACCTTGTCTTGAGATGACCCTTCTGGCTGCACTGAAAATAGACCTTATCTTTTAACCAGCAACGAGCAGCATCATGCCCCTTCCTTCCACACAAGGCACACACCAAGTCTCCTCTGGGAGCACCCTGAATCGCATGTACTTGTTCCTCCTTTTGCGCTCCCAACCTTTTGAAACACCTCTCCAAGGGGTGGCCTGGCCGGCCACAGAAGCTACAAAGCTCTTTGTTCTTCTTTCTCGAGACAGCATCATGCTCCTGAGTGCTCTTCCCTCCACCGGACTTCCGCTTATCCTTCCTCATCTGTTTTCCTTTATTCTTGGCACTCTCAATGGCCTCGACCTTCGAGACAGCTTCAACCATACTGGCAAAACTGACTGCTCCGTAGGTATTTGCTAACTGCTGAATATCGCTTCAACACTCACCAAACCAGGAGCAAACCGACTCAACTTGTTAAACTCAATCTCATACTCACTAACTGTGAGTTCCCTCTGCTTCAAATGGAGGAAGTCATTCATTAGCCAGTCCCGCTCGATTGAAGGTAGAAACTTACTTAACAGCATCACCTTAAATGACTCCCAAGTGCATCCTGCCACCACTGCTACAAGAGATTAAATCTGAGCCTGCATATCCACTACCTGTCTCGATAAGGCCTCATTACTCTGCTACAGGCTTTCTATCAATGCCTCGCTCTGCGCTCCCGATGACTCACCCTCTGATTGGGGTGTCGATCTCGTCGCAGGACGTCTCGTCATCCTAATATCGCACAAGCTTAGATAAAACCCAGCCCAACAGCTAGAACAAAACTACCCGGTACAGACAAACACAGTTAAATATGAACTTCAACTGCAAAACTTGCTCTGGGATTTGTTTTTACCATGATGATGTTATGCTTAATCTAAGATGGTTCACCACCATCATATTAACTCATGTGCCTAAACCATGAATGCATGTATTTGTATTCTTTTTGACTCAAAAACCATGCGTGTACATATGTCATCATGCAAATCTTTAGCTTGGCACGTTGTGCTTATGAAATTTTATGCTATGCATGATGTGCTATGCATTCTAAAAAGGCCTTAATGCATGTCATAGACGGCGTACACATGAAAACGTTATGCATCCCATACTACATAACATTCCCATGCAACGAAAAAAGAAAACATGCTAGCCGCATTCATGTGGTGAGGTTATGCATCCCATACTACATAACCCTCACATGTTGCCTCCTATGGTGGATCCATATACAAACACATATTATGCATCCCATACTACATAATATGCCCCGTATACTTCTTCATGCTCATGAGTGTAGTGTTCGTGCTATAGCCAAGATATGTTGATGACATATCGGTGTGTGTATGGTATGACGCTAACCACTAATGCAAATAGGGGAAAGGTTGCCCGACAATTTGCCAAGCAACCTCCCTCTGATACCAACTGTCACAACCCGCATTTTCTCAACAATAAAATCGTATCAGAGCAAGAGAAAACACGTGTCGTGATGCCACATCGTGCAGGGAATTGTCACAACCCGCATTTTCTCAACGATAAAATCGTATCAGAGCAGGAGAAAACACGTGCCTTGATGCCACGTCGTGCAGGGGATAACTGCACACGCTCAGGCAAAACTCCAGACCTTTGTTTTTAAGGAAAACGTTGATTAATTATGGTAGAAAATAGTTATGTTGAAAAGGCCGTATCCCTCGACACGGTGGATCAGCTAGTCCACAGATAACAGTATATTTATACGTAGTAGAAAATACATTGGTTCAATTAAGTTGACACCCTAAACGAGCATAAGTGTCCCCGGGGGGCGGCCCATGGTATGCACGACTCTAAGGTGAATATAGTATACATAGAAAGGTAGTCTTTACGCTATAAGGAAAAATAGTGCTTTAGTTTTACAAACATGAAATGCATGAGTACATATAGTAACATTTTAGGGTTTAAAATAACTAGAATGCACCCTAGCATAAATCCTTCCCAGAAGAGCAAGAACCATCAGGTAAAAAGTAACAGTAGTGAGAGCAGCAAGCAGTCTATCACAAAAAAGCTAAGGTCTATGGGCGTCAACAACTGACACGAACCCATAGAAAGAAGAAAAACAGCCAAGTCTAAACAAGGCAACTACCTCAAACTCGGAGGTGGAAACAAACAGCCACAGGAACCAGCAGCACCAGAAGCCCAAGTCTGTCAGCTAAACCTGCTACAGCTCTGATCCTGAGGCATTCAAAAGAACAACACCTCAGAAGCAAGTCACAAGTAGAGCAAGCGTAAAAGCAGACTACACAAACCTCTAAGTAGAGGAGAATGAAAGAAAAGGTGACTGCAACAAAACGGTCAACAGAGTAAAAAAATGAGCAACAGTAAAACTAGCCGAGCAAGAAATGCTAAGCATTATATATACAAAAGAAAAGGAGCAAGCAACAGCAACCGAAGTCCAATCTTTCATTAGTAATTACCATGCCGAGGGAGGAACCCCAACGCGCACAGCCTATCCGAGTATAAAATACTATGCCGAGGGAGGAACCCCAACGCGCATAGTTCATCTGAATATAAAACACTATGCCGAGGGAGGACCCCAACGCGCATAGTTCATCTGAATATAAAACGCTATGCCGAGGGAGGACCCCAACGCGCATAGTTCATCTGAATATAAAACGCTATGCCGAGGGAGGACCCCAACGCGCATAGTTCATCTGAATTTCCTTAGTTACATAATTATACAAGCAGTGTTCATTTATGCTCATTCATCACCATAAACTCCAGGGATAGCCGACCAAGTGGGCTACATAAGGGCGTTTCAAAGAACAGCAAGATTTTGAGATTTAAAACTTAAGGGACATCAAGTCACAAATTCCAGAAATAGATGGGAAAACAAGTTAGGAGTTCAGAACAAGTATCTCTACCGTCGAAATATGATAAGCTCAACAAGTGTAGAAACAAAAGGGAAGGTAGGAATTTAGAAGCAAGAACAAAAGGGAAAGCAAGAACACTACTTGCCTCGATTTACCGGAAAAACTCTCCAAATCTCCACGCGTCGCGATAGGAGCCGAAATCTGGACGAAAGATGACTGGAGAAACAGTTAGGGCCGAAAACCCTAGCAAGAAAAACTCGAGGAACGGGGAAGAAATTACCCCGAGGGCGTAGCTCTCGACGAGAGCCTTCCAGATCCACGATCGGCGGGAAAAACCGAGCACCGGAGCTCCGTCGGTGATCGCCGGGAGAGGCACGGACGGCAAACTTCTCCGCACACGCCGCTCTGGGACGGAAAGCAGGAGAAACCTAGGTCGGCTAAAGATAAGAAGAAGCAGGGTATAAATACTAAACAGCCGAAAGGACCGGGTTCAACTACACCGGCCCGGCGGTGCCGACACACTACAGAACAGCGGTGTCGACACACCTGTGTCGACACCAGCCGGCAGTGTCGACACAGCAGTGTCGACACCCGCCAGCAAGTGGTGTTGACACGCTGTGTCGACACCGGCCGGCAGTGTCGACACAGCAGTGTCGACACTCGACAGCCAGCGGTGTCGACACACCTGTGTCGACACTAGTCGGCAGTGTCGACACAGCAGTGTCGACACCAGTCGGTAGTGTCGACACAGTGGTGTCGACACCTGCCAGCCAGCGGTGTCGACACAATGTGTCGACACCGGCCGGCAGTGTCGACACAGCACTGTCGACACTCGATAGCCAGCGGTGTCGACACACTGTGTCGACACCGGCCGGCAGTGTCGACACAGCAGTGTCGACACTGCTGTGTCGACACTGCCGGCCGGTGTCGACACATTATGTCGACACTAGACGACTCCACTCGACGACTCGTCGAGCTCAGCACGACAATCGTGGAGCTCGACGATCGTCGACCTCCAAACAACGCCCAGAAAACTAACAATCGTCGAACCCAGAGAATAAAATAAGATAAAGTCAAACATAGCAAGGTTGGTTCGTCGAACTGGACGAGCAAGACAAAAGATCAATCAATTAAGTTTTCCAAATGTGAAAATTTCCGTTTCTGCCAAAGATTCAAGAATTCAGCCGACTGAATCGAAGAGACGCGAATGCGCACTAACGGCGACGCGCCACCAACTGAACGCTAGAGTAACGCCCTTACGTCACAAAGATGCCAACCAGGGGAGACAATAATGCCGAAAAAAGTAGGGGCGTTACAGTCACCCCTCCAAAAAGAAGTTTCGTCCCGAAACTTGAAACACAAACGAAATAAGAGGACAGAGAACGAGACAAGACAGAAGAATTCTTGATACTAGAATACTAACCGGAGAGATTAAGAGAACAGCTGAGGATGAGATTCTCTCATCGCGGATTCCAATTCCCAAGTTGCACCTCTTGCATCCTGATTTCGCCAGAGAACCTTAACCATTGGAATTGTTTTCTTTCTTAGCACACGGTCTTGCGTCTCCAGAATACGGATAGGTTCTTCAACATACGAGAGATTGGGCTGCAACCGGGGTACTGATACAAGGACATGTCGCTCACTGCGGACACACTTTCGCAACTGGCTCACGTGAAACACGTCGTGAACGCCAGGGAAAGAATCAGGCAACTCTAGTCTATAGGCAGAAACTCCAATGCGCTCCAAAATCTGAAAAGGCCCCACATACCTGGGATCTAGCTTATGGTTTCTTCCAAACCTTTTAACACCCGGCATCGGGGAGACCTTCAAAAACACCATGTCCCCAACCGCAAACTCCAGGTCAACTCTGTGCTGGATTGCATACTTCTCGTATCGCTCCTGAGCTAACCTCAGCTTTTCACGAATGTGCCTTACTGAAGTACTCATATCCTCCAGCACTTCTGGTCCGAGCAACGGCTTCTCGCCCACTTCTGTCCAAAACAGGGGAGTTCGACAATGCCTTCCATAAAGAGCTTCAAAGGGCGCCATCTGCAAACATTCCTGATAACTATTATTGTATGAAAACTCCATTAATCCGAGGCGTTTATCCCAAGCTCCGCCATGGTCCAGGATATAGCATCTAAGCATATCCTCCAAGATATGGTTCACTCTCTCCGTCTGACCATTTGTCTGCGGATGATAGGAAGTAGAATATCTAAGGTCAGTACTTAGAGCTCCCTGTAAGCTTTGCCAGAATCGAGACATGAATCGGGAGTCTCGGTCGGACACAATACTCGTCGGTACACCATGAAGTCTGATAACTTCGTTCAGATAAAGCTCAGCTATCTTTTCCATGGAATAACTAATCTTGAAAGGCACAAAATGGGCACACTTAGTTAGCCTGTCCACAATGACCCACACTGCATCATGCCCTCGGGGAGATCTGGGCAAACCGGTTATGAAATCCATTGATACACTCTCTCATTTCCAACTCGGTACATCTAAGGGAGTTAACTTACCACCAGGCCTTCTGTGATCAGCTTTTACACGCTGACAGGTATGACATTCAGACACAAATCTTGCGATGACATTCTTCATGCCTAACCACCAAACAATCTGCTTCAAATATCTGTACATTTTCGTGGAGCTAGGATGATATGCAACATTGGAACCATGCGCTTCACTGCATATTTTTGATCGGATGTCCCCAATAGCAGGAATACAGTATCTGCCACGGTACTTTAAGGTACCCACGTCGTCAATTGCAAAGTCGGGTAGTTCCCTTCTCTCAGTTCTACAGCGGAGGTGCTGCAAGTCAGGATCGTCCTTCTGATGAAGCTTAGTGAGGGTAATCCACGAAGGCTCATCCACCTCTAGGCTACTCGGCAAAGCACTACTCCCTACGGTTATGTCCATGAGCAAGAACTCTTCGACAAGAGATTGCACCGAGAGGTTAAAGATGTGTGCGGGCTTCCAGCTCAACGCATCCGCTACTACATTAGCCTTGCTGGGATGATAAAGGATGTCCACTTCATAGTCCACAACATACTCTAACCATCGGCGCTGGCGCAAATTCAGTTCCTTCTGAGTAAAGACATATTTCAAACTTTTGTGATCCGAATAAATTTTGCATGACACTCCATATAGAAGATGTCTCCACAATTTTAAGGCATAAATGACGGCAGCAAATTCTAGATCGTGCGTAGGGTAATTCTTTTCATGCACCTTCAATTGTCTTGATCCATACGCAATCACCTTGCCGTCCTGCATCAGCACGCAACTGAGTCCAACTCGCGAGGCATCCACATAAACAGTATACTCCACTCCTTCCACTGGCAATGCCAACACTGGAGCAGAACACAAACGCCTCTTGAGCTCTTGAAAAGCTCCCTCACAGGTATCGCTCCAAACAAAAGCTACGCTCTTTTGTGTAAGCCTGGTCAACGGCGCAGAGAGGACAGAGAACCCTTCCACAAATCTTCTTTAGTAACCTGCCAACCCTAAGAAGCTCCTTATCTCCTTAGGCGATGCAGGTCTCTTCCAGTCCAAAACCGCAGCTATCTTTGCAGAATCCACTGAGATACCTTCCTTACTTATAATGTGTCCTAGGAAAGACACCTGAGATATCCAGAACTCACACTTGCTAAGCTTCGCATACAGCTTGTGCTCCCTCAAAGTAGACAAAACCAAGCGCAAGTGCAAGGCGTGCTCATCTGCATCTCTAGAATATACTAGGACATTGTCAATGAACACCACCACGAACTTATCCAGAAA
The DNA here is from genome assembly GCA_039583875.1 of Platanthera guangdongensis. Classification (NCBI taxonomy): domain Eukaryota; kingdom Viridiplantae; phylum Streptophyta; class Magnoliopsida; order Asparagales; family Orchidaceae; genus Platanthera; species Platanthera guangdongensis. The sequence continues at coordinate 49,163,780 of CM077149.1, forward strand.
ATCCTGGAACACCCTGTTCATCATGTCCATAAAAGCTGACGGTGCATTCGTCAATCCAAAAGACATCACCAGAAATTCAAAGTGACCATAACGAGAACTAAAAGCAGTACGCGGAATGTCTGACTCCCGGATCCTCAACTGATGGTAACCTGAACGGAGGTCAATCTTCGAGAACACAGAGCTACCCCGCAACTGATCAAACAAATCATCGATCCTAGGCAACGGATATCTGTTCTTAATTGTTACCTTATTTAGCTCTCGATAATCAATGCATAGGCTCATCGTCCCGTCCTTTTTCTTCACGAAGAGCACTGGTGCACCCTAGGGGGAAGAACTAGGTCTAATAAAACCGCATTGCAATAACTCATCCAGCTGAGTACGCAGCTCCTCTAACTCACGCGGTGCCATGCGGTACGGTGCTTTGGAAATAGGGCGAGTGCCTGGCTCGAGGTCTATAACAAACTCCATCTCTCTCTCAGGAGGAAGTCCAGGAAGGCTATCTGGAAAAACATCCGAAAACTCGCACACCACAGAAACGTCCTCTACCCGAGGCTCAACCGGTGCAGCTCCCAGAACAGAAACAGAGACAAGAAAAGAATCACAGCCAGACTCTAGAAATATACGAGCACGCACCGCAGAAATGATCGGAGACTCCAGACGCGGCAAACCATACACACTCATGGACTGGCCATTGCTACCCTTGAAATCCAAGCGCTTGAGCTTGCACTGAATGACAGCATCATAGCTGGACAACCAGTCCATGCCCAAAATTACGTCAAAGTCAACCAGATCTAGTACCTTCAGATCCGCAATCGCCAGAAACCTGCCTAGGGAGATGGGGCACTTTTGGATACCCTGGCTTGACCTCACCAACTCTCCTGAAGGAAATTTGACATCTATGGAGGTGTCTAACTGGTCGAGAGCCCAACGATGACGGTCCACAAAACTTCTTGCCACAAAAGAATGAGTAGCACCCGAATCGAACAAAACGCGCGCCCACTTATTCTTCACCTTAAATTCACCTAAACACACAGCGCGCGAAACTAATATGCAGAAACAATATATCCACTAAAGGGAATAACTAGCCGAGTCAGAGACTAACCTGCGATCACCTGAGTCGATGATTGGGCTTCCTCCTTGGTCAGCACATTCAACTTTCCTTTTCCTTTGTCCGCGAGAGGCGGGGGCAGCGGTAAGGTCTGCAACGGGACTGCATGCAGCGCAGGCTGGCTCTGCGGGCAATTAGCCCTCATGTGTCCTCTTTGGCCACAGAGATAACAAGCTCCAGCCTTCTTGCGACAACGGGCCACATCATGTCCACTCCTCTGAAAATAAGAACAGACAGGACCCCCTTTGGGAGCATCTTGGATCGCATGCACCTGAGACAGCTTCTGCGCATCCAATCTCTTAAAACACCTATCGAGGGAGTGCCCTGGCTTACCACAGAAGCTACACACCTCTCTTCTGTCCTTCTTCACTGCAGGGCCAGGTGCCCTCGCACTTCCTCCATCGTCAGATTTCCTCTTGTCCTTCTTTGCAAGCGATCCCCGATTCTTCGCATTTTCTATCGCCTCAACCTTTAAGGCAGCTTCAACTACTTCGGCAAAGGTCTCCGACTTGTAGGCACTAACCAACTGCTGGATATCATACCTCAGACCACACAAAAAGTGATTCACTCTGCCTTCTTCAGATGCTATCAGGTCTGGGGCGAAACGACTGAGCTTGCCAAACTCGACTTCGTACTCACCAACAGTGAGTTGCCGCTGCTTCAGGTGTAGGAAACTATTCATGAGGCGGTCTCGCTCGACCGATGGTAGGAACTTCTTTAGTAACAAACTCCTGAATGATTCCCACGAGCACCCCTCCGAAAGGTTCTCTTTTTCTCTGATCCACCAACTCTTCGCAAGGCCCTTGAGTTGATAAGCCGCAATCATCACCTTTTGATTGGGAGAAACGCCAGAGTAGGAAAACATTTCTTCCATGGCAATAATCCAGTCATCCAATGCCATGAAGTCTGCCCTACCGTCATAAGACGGGGGTCCTAAACGCTGGAAGTGAGAAATGAAATTCATCTCAGGCGGCAACGCAACTGGGGGAACTAGAGCAGCAGGGGGGTAGGAACCGCTTGATCCACAGCAGGACCCTGTGCTCTGGACTGCTGCCCAGAGATGACAGCCAACATCGATTGCATCTGGGACTGCATTTCCACCATCTGCTTTGCCAGGGTCTCATTACTTAGCCTCAATGCTTCGATCACCGCTTCGCTCTAGGCACCTGAAGACTCACCCTCTGACTGGGGGGTCGACCTCGTCGCAACGCGCTTAGGCAGCATTCTACAGAACAAACGGAGATCTTAGTCAGACCTTGCCTAAGACACCACAAACTGGGAAAGCATTCCCTAAAACACACTATTTCGGATTTACATTGACCGATACGAACAAAAGGCTTATCAGGGACCTAGCTTAGGACACTGAAGCTAGAAAACTAGCATACCCTGACACAGTTCAGATCCGGAACGGACAAACTCAGATCAGGTCGAAAAAGAACCGATACTTGCTCCTACTGTTACCTTGCTCTGGGAAATCATAAAATGATGTTATGCTTCTAGCTTGTGCCTACAATATGAATGCATGAATGTATAAATTTCATCCCAAGGTATGAGTGTACATATGTCATCATGCAGATCTTTAACTTGGCACATGTGCTTATGCAATGATATGCTATGTATGCAGTGCTATGCATACTACAATAAGGCCTTAGTGCATGCTATGAGCGGCGTATACATTCAATGTTATGCATCCCATACTACATAATATTGTATGTAACGAAGAAAGAAAACGCGCTAATGGGCATCCATGTGATGATGGTTATGCATCCCATACTACATAACCGTCACATGTTGCAACATATGGTGGATCCATATACAAACACATATTATGCATCCCATACTACATAATATGCCACGTATACTTCTTATCATGCTATGAGTGTAGTGTTCGTGCTTCCATCAAAATCTACTGATGACATATTGGTGTGTGTATGCAATGCAATGATACAACTAGGGTTTTGCTTAAGGGAAAGTTGTTCGACTGGTTTGGTCAACCAACCAACCCTCTTGCAAAACCTCCCTCTGATACCAACTGTCACAACCCGCATTTTCTCAACGATAAAATCGTATCAGAGCAGGAGAAAACACGTGCCGTGATGCCACGTCGTGCAGGGGATAACTGCACACGCTCAGGCAAAACTCCAGACCTTTATTTTTAAGGAAAACGTTGATTAATTATGGTAGAAAAACAGTTATGTTGAAAAGGCCGTATCCCTCGGCACGGTGGATCAGCTAGTCCACAGATAACAATATATTTATACGCAGCAGAAAATACTTTGGTTCAATTAAGTTGACACCCTAAACGAGCATAAGTGTCCCCGGGGGACGGCCCATGGTATGCACGACTCTAAGGTGAATATAGTATACATAGAAAGGTAGTCTTTACGCTATAAGGAAAAATAGTGCTTTAGTTTTACAAACATGAAATGCATGAGTACATATAGTAACATTTTAGGGTTTAAAATAACTAGAATGCACCCTAGCATAAATCCTTCCAAGAAGAGCAAGAACCATCAGGTAAAAAGTAACAGTAGTGAGAGCAGCAAGCAGTCTATCACAGAAAAGCTAAGGTCTATGGCCGTCAACAACTGACACGAACCCATAGAAAGAAGAAAAACAGCCAAGTCTAAACAAGGCAACTACCTCAAACTCGGAGGTGGAAACAAACAGCCACAGGAACCAGCAGCACCAGAAGCCCAAGTCTGTCAGCTAAACCTGCTACAGCTCTGATCCTGAGGCATTCAAAAGAAGAACACCTCAGAAGCAAGTCACAAGTAGAGCAAGCGTAAAAGCAGACTACACAAACCTCTAAGTAGAGGAGAATGAAAGAAAAGGTGACTGCAACAAAACGGTCAACAGAGTAAAAAAATGAGCAACAGTAAAACTAGCCGAGCAAGAAATGCTAAGCATTATATATACAAAAGAAAAGGAGCAAGCAACAACAACCGAAGTCCAATCTTTCATTAGTAATTACCATGCCGAGGGAGGAACCCCAACGCGCACAGCTTATCCGAGTATAAAATACTATGCCGAGGGAGGAACCCCAACGCGCATAGTTCATCTGAATATAAACCACTATGCCGAGGGAGGACCCCAACGCGCATAGTTCATCTGAATATAAAACGCTATGCCAAGGGAGGACCCCAACGCGCATAGTTCATCTGAATATAAAACGCTATGCCGAGGGAGGACCCCAACGCGCATAGTTCATCTGAATTTCCTTAGTTACATAATTATACAAGCAGTGTTCATTTATGCTCATTCATCACCATAAACTCCAGGGATAGCCGACCAAGTGGGCTGCATAAGGGCGTTTCAAAGAACAGCAAGATTTTGAGATTTAAAACTTAAGGGACATCAAGTCACAAATTCCAGAAATAGAGGGGAAAACAAGTTAGGAGTTCAGAACAAGTATCTCTACCGTCGAAATATGATAAGCTCAACAAGTGTAGAAACAAAAGGGAAGGTAGGAATTTAGAAGCAAGAACAAAAGGGAAAGCAAGAACACTACTTGCCTCGATTTACCGGAAAAACTCTCCAAATCTCCACGCGTCGCGATAGGAGCCGAAATCTGGACGAAAGATGACTGGAGAAACGGTTAGGGCCGAAAACCCTAGCAAGAAAAACTCGAGGAACGGGGAAGAAATTACCCTGAGGGCGTAGCTCTCGACGAGAGCCTTCCAGATCCACGATCGGCGGGAAAAACCGAGCACTGGAGCTCCGTCGGTGATCGCCGGGAGAGGCACGGACGGCAAACTTCTCCGCACACGCCGCTCTGGGACGGAAAGCAGGAGAAACCTAGGTCGGCTAAAGATAAGAAGAAGCAGGGTATAAATACTAAACAGCCGAAAGGATCGAGTTCAACTACACTGGCCCGGCGGTGCCGACACACTACAGAACATCGGTGTCGACACACCCGTGTCGACACCAGCCGGCAGTGTCGACACAGTAGTGTCGACACCCGCCAGCCAGCGGTGTCGACACAATATGTCGACACCAGCCGGCAGTGTCGACACAGCAGTGTCGACACTCGACAGCCAGCAGTGTCGACACACCTGTGTCGATACTAGCCGGCAGTGTCGACACAGCAGTGTCGACACCAGCCGGCAGTGTCGACACAGCGGTGTCGACACCCGCCAGCCAGCGGTGTCGACACACTGTGTCGACACCGGCCGGCAGTGTCGACACAGCAGTGTCGACACTCGACAGCCAGCGGTGTCGACACACTGTGTGGACACCGGCCGGCAGTGTCGACACAGCAGTGTCGACACCTGACAGACAGCAGTGTCGACACATTGTGTCGACACCAGACGACTCCACTCGACGACTCGTCGAGCTCAGCACGACAATCGTGGAGCTCGACGATCGTCGACCTCCAAACAACTCCCAGAAAATTAACAATCGTCGAAACCAGAGAATAAAATAAGATAAAGTCAAACATAGCAAGGTTGGTTCGTTGAACTGGACGAGCAAGACAAAAGATCAATCAATTAAGTTTTCCAGATGTGAAAATTTCCGTTTCTGCCAAAGATTCAAGAATTCAGCCTACTGAATCGAAGAGACGCGAAAGCGCACTAACGGCGACGCGCCACCAACTGAACGCTAGAGTAACGCCCTTACGTCACAAAGATGCCAACCAGGGGAGACAATAATGCCGAAAAAAGCAGGGGCGTTACAGGGATAACTGCACACGTTCAGGCAAAACACCAGACTTAAGATTTTAAGGAAAATCATAGATTAATGTGAAGGAAAACCAGTTATATTTAATGGCCATATCCCTCGGCACGGTGGATCAGCTTGTCCACAATTAAAAGTATATTTATACGCAGCAGAAAATACTTTGGTTAAATTAAGTTGACACCCTAAATGAGCATATGAGTCCCCACGGGACGACTCATGGTATGCACGACTCTAAGGTGAATATAATATATATAAAAGATAGTCTTTTACGCCAAAGGAAAAATAGTGTCTTAGTTTTATAAATATGACGTGCATGAGATACATATAGTAATGCTTTAGGGTTTAAAATAACTAACATGCAACCTAGCATAAAATCCTTCCCAGAAGACAAGTAAACATCCATAAAAAGGCAGAAATAGCAGTTTAAGTTCATACCCAGCATCGCAAGAAGCCACCAGTGGGCGTCAACAACCTGACACGAACCCACCGGTGAGTATGCATGTCTATACAGAAAAGTAAAGAACTACCTCACAAAAATTGAGGATCAACTATCTCAGCTACCCAGGAGGCCACAAGCAAGCCCCTCCAAAAAAACTAGCCGTTGAACTGGCTACAACCTGGACCTGAGGCATTCAAGAAAAGAACACCTCAGCAAGAAAATAATCAAAAAGGTAAATAGAGCATTAGATTTATGAGCAAATAAGAAGGGTTTACCAACCCGGCAACAAACTGCCATAAGCAAAAGAAAGGGCATGACAGTAAGAAAAGTGCACTGTCTAAAGCACAGCAAAGCACACTAAGTGCGAGCAATAAAAGCAATATGCCCTACAAAAGAGTCTGCTACAGCAACCCAAACCGGGGCAAAAGGCGGTGGCCACAGCTCTCCAGACAAAACCACCCCTCCAGAGGCACCAAAACTCCACCACCTGCCACAACCCAAGAGTCGGCATGCAAAAACTAGCCGAACACTCAATACCCCCCTAGGGAATAGGGAAAAGTCACACTAACAATCCTAAGGAAACACACGAACCCAAGACAGAAACATCGAGCCCACTCGACGCGGCGTTGAGTAAGCTCCACTCACTTGACACCAAAAATACTTAGCCGCAAAACCTACGCTGGATGACGGTGTTGAGTGAACTCGACTCACTCAACGCTGTCAGCGCTTTCTACTTAGGGTAAACGTAAATTTTAGTTAAAACCGCAGCCTAAACTCTCTCAACGCGCGGAAACAGAGAGTTGGAAATTTAATCCCAAGCCTCCCTTCCATCCTAACTACTCGGGGCTACCGCAACTAAACTTAAACTACAACTAAACGCAGCCTTACCCTAACTCTAGCTACCCACTGGACACCAAACCGAAACAAAATGAGAGAAAGCTTGAATTAAATCTAGAAAATAAAGAAACATCCACTTAATTTAAAGCTTGATTTAACAACTAAACCTGCTGCTCTAGGGAGGAAAACAAAGAGAACAGAGATATTGCACAGGAAATGAAAACAGAGTATGGGTTAGAAATAATTTGGCGAGGGCAAGCGGGCCACTTGCCTCTACCTCCAGGAAAAACAACAACTATCTCCAAAGCTTGGCACCGGCGGCAAGATCGGCCACCTAAAAGACCAAAACTGAAGCTTTGAGGAAGAAGAAAGATATCAGAAATTCTTAACTCCTAGAATCAACCCTAAATCAAGAAAAACTTACATGGAAGGAAGGATCTAGACGAGAGCAAGCCAAATCCGCTAACGCACGAGAAAAATCGAGCTATAACCCTCCCGCAATCGCCGGCCAAAACCCAACACCATCTCCTCCTAAAACCCTCCGCTGGAAGCTTTTCCAGAATCGGGAACGAAGAAATGAGGAGGAAAAATGAATCACGGCATAAAATGAAGCACTCAGGAAAAAGTACGGAACACGCCCCAGACACGCCCGTGACACGCCCGTGTCCGGTCCGACACGCCCGTGTCACGGGGCGTGTACTCACGTATCTACCCACCTACCCACCCGACGATCGTCGATCTCAGCTCGACGAAACACGGGACACGCCCTGTGACACGCCCGTGTCACAGGCCATGTACCAACTCAAACACCTCTCGACGATCATGGAGCGTCGATCATTGAACAGAGAGACACGCCCCGTGTCATGCCCATGTCCGATATGACACGCCTGTGACACTGCCGTGTACTCACTAAAACACCGCCCGATGACCATCGAGTGCAGCTCGACGAACCGAAGGGGGACACGCCCTGTGACACGCCATGTCACAGGCCGTGTTCCTACCAAAAACACACATCGACCGCAATATCGTCGACCACACAGCCGAGAGCTCTACCCGAGCACGGCACGCCCTGGGTCACGCCCGTGACCCAGGCCGTGTCACCCAAACATACACAAAAAAGCAGCTAACTTCTTAGCTAAAAAAAGACCAGGCACCAGCCTAACAAGCTCGGCCACACCAGGCCATGCACAGCACATCAAACATTACAGCTAACAAAACAAACGTCGAAGTGACGCGAAAGCAAATGATCCCGGACTTCGACCAAAACTCGCACCGTAGCTAAACACCCAAGCTACGAAAACAACGGTGAGGTCGAAAACAACATCCGACGATCGCACACTCGGGCTAACACCTCCCAAAGCCAAAACACAAGCATTCCCTAAGAGGCCCAACCGAGTCACCAAAACAGACTCCGGCTAGCTGGGGAATCTTGCTAACAGGCTACAACCAGGCTACACAAGGAACCTAAAGAGCTAAGACCACGCTCTACAACGGCGGAAGGCCGGAAATGCGTCATCGTAACGCCAATCCAAGATCAAACAAAACAAAGAAAAAATCGGGGGCGTTACACCGGGTCATATTGAACTTCAGTCCAATTCAGTAGTGCTTCAGCACTTGACTGTTTATCCACGCAAGAAATCTCCAATTCCTCCAACTCCCGAACCAACCGCTCATCATGCACCGATAGCCAATTGGCTTGAGTGGGGGCTTGGCGACTCAACGCGTCCGCAACCGCATTACCTTTACCAGGCACGTAGTGGATCTTGAATGTATAGTCCCCCAGGAACTCCATCCATCTACGCTGCCGCATATTCAGATCTTTCTGATCAATCAAATACTTCGGGCTCTTGTGATCGGTGTAGATATCAATCTTCACACCGTACAAATAATGCCTCCACATCTTCAAGGCAAAAATCACGGCCGCTAACTCCAAGTCATGGACCGGATAGTTCCTCTCGTGCACTTTCAGCTGTCTCGAGCCATAAGCTATCACACTTCCGTGTTGCAGTAGCACGCAACCCAAACTGCTGCCCGAAGCATTGCTATAAATCTCATAACCTTTGGTCACACTCGGCAAACTCAACACAGGAGTCGTGGTCAACCGACATTTCAACTCCTCAAAAGCTCGTGCGCACTCCGGCGTCCAAACGAACTTCTGCTCCTTCCTCGTCAAAGTAGTGAGAGGTAACGCTATCCGCGAGAAGTTCTCTACGAAGCTCCTTTAATAGTCGGTAAGCCCCTGAAAGCTCCAGACTTTTGCTACCGAAGAAAGCTCAGGCCACTCCCGTATCGTAACAATCTTCGCCGGATCCACTGCAATACCTTCCCCACTCACTATATGACTGAGGAACGCCACTGAGGACAACCAAAACTCGCACTTCGAGAACTTGGCGTACAGTTGATTCCTCCTTAGCATCTCCAAAACCAAATGAAGATGCCTGAAGTGATCTTCCTCACTCTGCGAGTACACCAAAATATCGTCGATGAAGACGATCACAAAATGGTCCAAGTACTCCCTGAAGGTCCTGTTCATCAAATCCATGAACACTAACGGCGCATTAGTCAGCCCAAACGGCATGACCGTAAACTCGTAATGCTCGTATCTCGTACTGAACGCTGTCTTTGGGATATCACTCTCCCTTATTCGTAGCTGATAGTACCCGGACTTGAGGTCCAACTTTGACTACACCTTCGACCCGACTAACTGATCGAATAGATCATCAATCCAGGGGATCGGGTACTTGTTCTTTTTCGTCAACTTGTTGAGCTCCCGATAATCAATACATAGCCTCAAGCTTCTGTCCTTCTTCTTAACAAAGATGACCGGCGCGCTCCAAGGCGAAGAACTTGGGCGCACATACCCTTGCTCCAACAACTCTTGCAGTTGAACCTTCAGCTCCGCCATTTCCTTAGGCGCTAGCCGATATGGAAAGCGTGACACAGGCTTTGCACCTGGTACGAGCTCTATCGCAAACTCTATATCCCACTGTGGTGGGGCTCCAGGAAGATCGCTAGGGAACACATCAGGGTACTCCGATACCACTGAAATACTGTCCAACGCGGGCTTAGGCTTTGCAACCTCCACTAGTGTAAAGAACAGTTCTGTACCGGCACGAACCGCCTTCACCACCTGAAGAGCAGACATCAACGTCTTGCTCGACCCCTTCAAGCCCGTGAAAGTCGTCTCACGACTTGCTCCAAACTTGACTTCCTTGCGACCGCAATCGATATAGGCTTGCTGCTCCGAGAGCCAGTCCATGCCAAATATAACATCGAACTCCACCAACGGTAGTAACGACGCTTGCAGATCGAACTCTTGATTCCCAATTCGAATCTTCATGCCACAGATTCTATCCGCGTGCATCGAACACCCATTGGGCAACAACACATCCAACTTGTCCTTCCCCATCGAAGAAGGTACTTCGATACGCGATATGAATCCTTCGGACAAGAAGGAGTGTGAAGCTCCCGTGTCAAAGAGTGCTCTTGTCGGATACTCACAAATCAAAACAAATCCTAAACAAGCAGTGGTAAGGTAACATGTGCATAACAAGTATTTAAAGAAATTTAACTTGCTACAAATTTAAATTTTACCTGTCACCACATCCGCCTGTTTGATGGCCTCCTGTTGGCCAAGATTATAAACCCTCGGTTGGGCCGAAGCATAATGGGACGCGGTTGACTCAACCGCCTTGCCCTTCTCTTCATAAGTTGCTCCCGGATTCCTTTTGGACTTGGGACGTCCGCTCCAACAGTCACGGGCAAAGTGCCCCGGCTTCCCACAAGTAAAGCATGCACCCGGGGTCCGACCCGTAGTCGCCCCAGAAGCACAAGAAGAAGGAGTTGGACCCGAAGTCCTAGACTTCTTAAAGAACCTTTGATAGCCAGACTTTCAAGTAGTCGGCACTTTGAACCCAGACTTCTTATCACCAATGCTCTTCTTCACTTGAACATTCTTCATATCCTTCTCCAAGGACCGGGCCGTGTTGACCAAGGTCAAGAAACCCTGCATCATCGGCCTCGAGAGTAGTAGCCTCAACTCATCTCTCAACCCTTCGTAGAATCGATTCGTCTTGAGCTCCTCATCCGCGATGGTGGAGCTAGCATACCGACTCAATCGAGTAAACTCGTGGAGATATTCATCCACGCTACTCTCTCCTTGAACCAACTTCAGGAACTCGTTCTCCAACGCTATCCTCTGCGCCGAAGGGAGGTACCTAACCAAGAACAGTCTCGAGAACTCCTCCATCGAGACATCTGTAAGTTGCCTACCTCTCAATAGATGCAGCTCCAATTCTTCCCACCACAATCTTGCTTCACCGTCCAGAAGAAACGTAGCAATGGTGGTCATTTGCCATTTTTCCGTCTCCGTCGCTGTCAAGACTCTCTTCACACGGGAGAGCCAGTCTTTAGCTTGAGATGTGGTTCCCAATCCCGAGAATACCGAAGGATTAAAGCTCATAACATGTTTAAGCTGTCTCTCGGTTGCCCTCCTTGGCACCACCGGTTCCTCTACTACCTGTTCCACCCTTCTCTGCTCAGCCGCTTGCAGTGGTACCTGCTCCATCACAGGAGCGGGCTGCTGCATTTGCCTTGCAGGCTGCGCATTAATCATGGCCAACACTGCTTCGGCCACCAATCGTATGGTCTCAACCGATGGAGGTGTTGTAGGAGCATCATTTGGTGCACTGCTAGCCTCAGAAACTCGACGTTCCGACGGCCCAGCACCGGTTCTGGTCACCTATAGTGGTACAAAACACCGTTAAGCGACCAAACAAAATTGCAAACAGCAACTATAGGAACACGCAGGTTCCCCAAACATGTGTATTTTCATTCCTAAGTGGACATTCATGGGTTCTTTTGTTGTTATAACGATGACGCACACACATGTTCTCACCACCCCTTAAAAAGAATTCGGCCACGAATTCATTTAAGGCTGACCGAAACCAGTAGTCTGATAACAAATTGTAACACCCCTTATCCGTCGCATAGCATATAGCAGTAGGTCCGGCCGGGGCCCGACGCCATATACCACAGACAGACCGGGTGGTTACTCAATGGAAACCATCCAACCAATCACAACGTCCTACACAGAGCATTCTAGCGGAAGCAATTTAATAAGTTGCAATTAAAAGAACCCTGCAACAAGCATGAATGTCCACTAACAAGCCAAAAAGGAATGAAGTACATACACAAGTACTGGCCTTAAGGCCTTACAAATGGTTTACTCTTATTACATGTTTTCCATACCACGGCACGCAGGCTGGTCATACATGAACAAAAGCAAGTAAACACTCCAATTAGGCCTTCGAGGGCCGGCTTCGCAATTTGGGATTTAGCCCGCTATTGACCGCTTGGTCCAGCAGCACCTGCAAGCAACAAACCACAGCACGGTGGCAAACAAAAGCAACGGTCAGCAATGCTGACCAAATTATAACGATCCTGCCCCCAATTCGGGGCGGCGATGCTCCTTCCCTGCACTTATTAGCATAACCAAGCAGTATATAAATATACATTGCATCACAGGCGTTGGCACGCCCGGCCACACGCCCCGTGCACTTAGGGCACATTCTCGGTGAACCGGCCAATGTCACGTCAATTTAAGCCATAGACATTCCGGACTCACCACCGCCACTTTGACGGCCAAACATATGAGCAATTTTTCTTCCCGGCATGGGTCACGTCAATTTAAGCCATAGATCGCTGAAGACCCTCATCTATGCCAACGGCTCTAACCGAACGACATAGAACGGGTACGGTTCCATCTAACCTGTGCTCACATCGTAATGGCAATTTAAGGCATATACGCAGGTAAAACTTCTCCGAGTCCCGTTTCCATCACATACTTCACATAACCCGGTTATGTTCAAGTTGGCTCCGAGGCCACCAAGTTGGCAAGATCATGCATCCGCCCAAATTTTCGGGTGCACCTTAGGGTTAATCCCCAAGGCTCCCTATTGCAATCTACCACGTAGAAAACTCGAAAAACAAACATTCGCACGGAGTCTTCTCCGGCATTTATGTAATGCAACATCACCGATCCAGACCAACATGTCCGGATAGGCTTCACACATCATGCATATGTCCGTTCTCGATTACGGACTCTACACAACGGGGACTTCACATATCTACCCGAAGGAACGCTTCCAACTCACCGCAAACTCGCGAGAGCGGGCTTCCTATGCAAAAGAAGGAGAGCTTCACATGCTCAAGTAGAGAATCGTTACCCTAGCGTTCTTCCTTGGCGCCTTGGAAATGTATGCGGATGAAAGCACCGCAATCTCCTTGCCTTCGTAGATCCGAAGTCGGCTCGCGATTTGGAGCTCTAAAACTCCTCCAAAGACTGGATCTAAGCTTCTTCTTCCTCCTTTGCTCTCCCCTCTCTCTAGGATTTAGACAGAGAACACGGCAGGAAAAATAAGTGTTTTGAAACCCTTCTCTCGGGTATAACCCCTTCGGAATAACCACAGCCGTCGGATCCCACAAAAATGGATGCACGGACACGATCCAGGTCTGACCTGGACAAATGGGGCTAAACACTGCTTGGCACGCCAACAGGAGTAAGACACGTCTGCGACAACACAGTATCGGAACATTTTAGTCAACTCCCGCCAAAACCACAGCGTCAACACTCCGCGTCGACAGAATCAAACACGCCACAATCAGCCTCGCGCTCGACGATCGTCGAATTAAGATCGTCGACCGTTGCCAGATCATCGAACGGAGATCTCTAGCCCGATCATCGAACGCAAAACTCTGGCCAAATCGTCGAATGCACGGCCCGATCGTCGAACCCACAGCCCGATCGTCGAACCCAGAAAACAGCCTGATCGACGAACACGCGGCCTGATCGTCGAACCCACAACCCAATCGTTGAATACAGAAAGCTGGCCCGATCGTCGAACACAGAATAGCTGGCCCGATCGTCGACCGCAGAATTGTGACCAGATCGTCGACCGCTGCTCGACGATCGTCGAACCCAGATTTCTGCCTGATCGTTTTGCCAGATCTTTGAACTACCCCGACACACCCTGGGACACGCCCGTGTCCCAGGCTGTGTATACCTGCCAAATTCCAAATTTGGTACAGATTCATCACTCGTCGCTCTTTTGAGTTTCAGGGCGTTACACACCTACTGTACCACCAGAGTTCGGCAAGGGACACAGCCAAACTCCAAGGCCAGTCCGCCACAGCGAACACCGCGGACACGCCAGTCCGCACGCCTCCCGCGGATAAGACACCCAATCCGCCGGTTAACATAAGCTTGCAACACGGCCACTGAACAGAGCATTGCCTACAGCCCACAAACCTCTGTACACTCAGGCCGCTCCTCAATCAGCCAAGCCACCAAGCCAGCCACTACCCAGGCCGCAGTCAGCAATCCGCCCAGGTTGTGGACACAGTCCGCACAGGCCGCCCGGCCTGCCCATCACACACTTCCACTTCACAATTTTCAACACTCCCCCTTGAAGTGAGAAGTGGTGATCAAGCCCAGCAAGATACGAAATCGCTGAAAAGGCCCCTTCGACAGTGGCTTCGTGAAGATGTCAGCAAGATTATCTTCACTCCGAACATGCCCGACCAGAAGAGATCCCTCCAACACCATCTCCGTTATGAAGTGGTGTGCGATCTCAATATGCTTGGTCCTTGTGTGACACACTGGATTGTTTACCAGTTTGAGTGCACTCTCATTGTCACCCCGGAGTAAAGTAGGCCCGTGCACTTCTTCATGAACATCCTCTACAAGCGTCCGCAACCAGATAGCTTCCCGAGTAGCCAAGGCTGAAGCCTTATACTCAGCTTCCGTAGTAGACACGGGCACAGAATCCTGCTTCTTGCTACACCACGAAATACCAGTTGAACCACAAGGGAAAACATAACCCGAAGTTGATCTCCGATCATCTGAGTCACCACCATATTCAGCATCCGTGTATCCAAGCAAAGCAAAGTCCGCATCCCTACTATAGAGGAGTCCCATATCAGAAGTTGACTTGACATACTTCAAGATGTGCTTTGCCGCTACCAGATGATACTTCCTTGGTTCAGCCATAAACCGACTTACTCGGCCAACAGCATAAGCAATGTCTGGCCTTGTAATCGTCAGGTAGATCAAACTCCCTACAAGAGCCCTGAACACCAAGGGATCAGGAAAAATCCTTCCTTCATCTCGTCGAAGCTTCAGCCCATGTTCCAGTGGAGTAGAGCAACACTTCCTTTCGCCCATGCCGAACCGACTTACAATGTGATCCGCATATCCCTTCTGGCAAATGAGAATTCCGCACACCTTTCTCTCCACTTCAAGACCGAGAAAGTGATGAAGCTCCCCCAAGTCTTTCATCTCGAAGCGTATAGCAAGCTCAGCCCTGAGCCTTGCTACTTCCTCCTCCGAATTCCCTGTGACGATCATGTCATCCACAAATAGCAGGACCAAGACTTGAAGCTCCCCCTTCTTCTTGACGAACAAGCTAGAATCCGAGTTGGAAGCAAGATACCCGCAGAATTGCAAATACTCTGCTATCTTCCCATACCAAGCTCTAGGAGCTTGCTTCAACCCGTAAAGAGCCTTCCTGAGCTTGCAGACATAGTCCGGATGAACTTCAGAGACAAATCCAAGTGGCTGATCCATGAAGATGTCCTTATCAATCTCTCCGTAAAGAAAGGCATTCTTCACATCAAGCTGCCACATCCTCCATCCCTTGCTAGCAGCCAAGGCGATCACCACTCTAACTGAAGTCATATTTGCAACCGGACTAAAAGTCTCCTCGTAGTCTTCTCCATACTGCTATGAGAATCCTCGAGCAACTAGGCGAGCTTTGAACCTACCAATTCTCCCATCAGCCTTCTTCTTCAACTTGTACACCCACTTGCAAGTCACTGGAGTAATGCCATCAACCTTGGGCACAAGGTCCCAGGTTTCATTCTTCTTGAGAGCAGCAATCTCTTCCTTCATAGCATCATCCCACTCCTTGACTCCAGTGGCCTCATTGAAGTTTGCAGGCTCTCGCTCATCCAGAGGACTTGCAAAGAAGCAGGAGACAAAGCTCACTGCATTCCCATCACAGTAACGAGCCGGTGGCTTAATAACCCTCTTTGATCTCCGAAGGGTCTGCTCCTTGCTTACTACATATGTTGCTCCTTCAGGCTCAGCACCACCTTCAGGCAAGCTTTGAGCAATGCTCCTCGTGCTTCATGAGCCAGAAGCCTCAGCACAAGAATTTGAAGCAACAGGAGTTGCTGGTGAAACAGCAAGCTCCTCTTCTAGGTCTTCAGCAGCCACCATCGGTTCTTCATCAACCTTGCTTTCGGTTAGCTCAACCGAGCCACCTCCATACAACGTCAGCTCGTCAAAGACAACATCTCTTGACACAACAAACTTCTTCGTCGCAGGATCCACGCATTTCCATCCCTTCTTCCGCTCATCGTAGCCAACAAAGACAAGCTTCCTTGCTTTTGCATCCAGCTTAGTGCGTGAAGCATCCGGGACATGCACATAGCAAGTTGAACCGAACACCCGAAGGTGTTCCACACTAGGCTTCTCCTTCAGCAACAACTCAAAAGGAGTCTTCATGTTGATCGGGCTAAGCGGCATCCTGTTGATGACATAACAAGCACAAGACATCCCCTCCACCCAAAAGGACCTTGGAATGTCTTTCCCATGAAGCCAGCATTTGCAAGTCTCCGTTAGATGATGGATCTTCCGCTCCGCTACTCCATTTTATTGTGGAGTGTGAGCACAAGTGAGCTCTCGATGGATCTCGTGCTTCCTGCAGAAGTTAGAAAACTCGGAGGAGATAAACTCACCACCGTTATCTGTTCTAAGCTTCTTGATCCACAAGCCAAGCCGGCACTCCACCAACTCCTTGAACTCCACAAACAAACAGAAGGCTTCTGACTTCTCCTTCAAGAAATATACCCAAGTGTATCTTGAGTAGTCATCAATCAGCACCAGCATGTATCTGCTCTCGCCAAGGCTTGCAGTGACGGTTGGTCCCATCAAGTCTCCATGGATGCACTCTAATGGTCTCTTGCTCCTCGTTTGTGATTTATCAAACGGAAGTCGATGAGCCTTGCCGTACTGACATCCCGCACAAACGTGACCATCGCCAAATAAAGATAGCTTAGGCAAGCCTTTTACAAGGCTTTTGTTAGCCATAGCTTTCAACTTCTCCATTCCTACATGCCCCAGCCTTTCATGTCATATTGCCGCGCTATTGTTTGCTCTCATCCGATCAACATAAGAGTTAGTAGCAAGAACAAACAAGTTCTTCACTCGCCTCCCAACATGAGCAACATCAGCCTTAACCGCTGATACGTTGCAAAGGAACTTCACTTCTGTTGGCCCAAACAGAACGTGATAACCCGCATCTACCGCATTGGTCACCGAGAAGAGATTCTTCTTCATGCCCGGTATGTGATACACACTCCTTAACGTGAGTGGCCCCTTATCACTACCCAACGACACAACACCCTCCTTCTCTACTGCATAAATAGTATTATCAGCAGTTATAATAGCTTCATTACCTGAGTAGGTTTTCAGAGAAGAGAACTTCGACTTGTCTCCGGTGAGGTGATGACCACACCCGGAGTCCACGATCCAATCATCGTTGAAGTTGACAGTGGACAGGGAACGGACACAAGTGCCCGTCATGAAAGTGCCGCCCCATTCAGCTTCCTCACTCTTAGAGTGAGCTTCCTCCTTGCCAGTAACATGCCCAGGCTGCAGTTTGACCTTGCAGTCATGCTTGAAGTGTCCTCGCTGATGACACCTGTAGCACTTCAGGTTCTTCTTCCAGTCCTTCTTAGGAGCAGTGCTCCTCTCTGCCTGATAAGAAGTTGAAGGCTCATTCTCAGCAGTGACTTGCTTCTTCTTCCCTTCCCATCTCTTCTTCTTCTTGCCCGTGAAGAGTGCTTCACTGCTTTCCTCAGAGATAGTGACTCCAGCCATCTTCCATGCCAAGATTTCCTGTGAAGCAAGCAGATTCTCAAGCTCCAGCAAAGATGGTTGAGTAGCCCAGCATTGAACTGATGTCACAAAAGCAACATACTCCTTCCGCAAGCCGCGAATTATGTGCCTTTTCAACTTAGCCTCAGAGATAGGCTCATCAGGATCAAGCGTTGATATCTCTGCACACAGACTCTTCATCTTCAAGAAGTATTTAAAGATAGTCAGGTCTCCTTGAGTTGTCCTGGCCAACTCATTCTCCAAGAATTATAGTCTTGCTACATTCTTCCTATTGAACAACTCATCAATGGTTGTCCAAATATCAGCAGCTGATTCACATCCACTGATGTGATCAAATAACTCCGGTGAAACAGCTATCTTGAGAACAAACTCCGCCTTAGCATTTGTTTTTCTTCAGAGCCTCACCTGCTCAGTAGTTCTGAAAGAAGCAGTCACTTCCTGTATGTCATCACCACTGATGACCTCCCGTAGCTCCTCACCAAGAAAGTAACTCTTCATGCACGACTTCCACTTCTTGAAGTTAGTCAGCATTAAGAGTTCAATGCCAAGACCTCTTGCATAACTCCCTTCCATTGCAACAACTGTTGGTTAAGCAAACTTCCAGAAGCACAGAGCACCAACACAGGTTGATCACCACTCAAGCACAGATCAACAACACTGGTTGAACACCGCTCAAGCAACTGAACCTCCCTCTGATACCATGTTGAATTTTCTCAAAGTGGTCAACAAGGTAGCCTAAAGCAAAATTAATATTCTCAGAGCTACCTAGTTCATAGTTTGATCATGCGGAAACCCAAGGAGCAAGTTTAACACCAACCACAAATGGAAGAACAACCAGGTATTTTATTCATTTACACTTCTTTATAAGGCGAGGTATACGTAGCAAGACATTATTTCGCTAGTACAACAACTACAAACAGAAAGAACACACAAGCTGGGCGAAAACCACTGGAGAACGCCGAGACCGCCTCGTCCACCAAGGTCGCCCAAGCCGCCCAAGCTGCAACTGCTACAAGCCGAATAGCACATGGAGTCCGCCGAGACCGCGAGGTCGCGTGGACACACCGTTATTCGCTGCCTGCTGAAGAACAGAGGAACAGACCGCCTACCCGTTGAGACCGGCGGACAGGTTATTGGAACTTGAACAAGCTGAAGTAGAAATCTGACAAGCCGCAGAAGCGACCAGCTGAGACCGCAGAGACCGCACACTTCAATGCCCAACCCTGGCTCCTTGACGCTAGCCGCGCGACCTACACATAGTACACTGTCAGCACTACTCAATCCACGCGGACAGAAAACCGCAGACCGCAACACTTGCCCAACCCCATTTACTGTTCACTCTGTTACTGTAGACATGCCGGGGTGTAACGCCTCAAAAATTGTATTTGAGTTGGTCGCGTAAAAAGGGATTTTTGGTGCCGGTATAGGGGTACATGGCCTAGGACACGGGCATGTCCAAGGTCGTGTCTGGATGGTGTTTTGGCCGTTCTCATCCTGAGAAGGACACGGCTAGAAACACGGCTGAATGATACGGGCATGTGCCTAACCATGTCTATACCCGTTTTCCCAAAAGCCGATTGAGTTCGACGAAAAGTGTTCGGGAGGAACACATCAGGCGACACGGTCGTGTCGGGATGACGTGTCCCCCTGCGTTCGACGATTGTCGAACGGCGCTCGACGATTGTCGAGTGGCCCTCTACGTTCGACGATCGACAATTATCAAGTGACACGGGCGTGTTCATACCCGTGTCACTACCCGTGTTCAGTTGGGTCGTGTCCGTTGTCGTGGCGGTTATAAGTGACATGCCCCTTGTCACGGGCGTGTCGAGGACCCGACACGGGCGTGTCAGGTGAGACACGAGCATGTCTTTGCCCGTGTGTCTTTTCTTCGCTCGACGATCGTGCCTCGATCATGGCACACGGCCTGGAACACGGCCGTGTGCGAGGCTGTGTTCGGCCCAGGTCAGGAGATTTTTGTGCAGATCTGAGCCGTTCATTTTCTTTAATTGAGATCCAATGGCCCAGGTGGTTTCATGCTCTGTTAAGGCCGGGAATGGGGGAGTTAACTCTTCATTTTCTCCAAACCATTCTCTTTCCAAGGAGTTAGAGAGAGGAGGAAGAAGGAGGAGGATTTCGGCCGCCGTCGGAGCATCGGAGCACCATTTGGAGAACCGAGAGCGGATCCGTGGAAGAAATTCCATTGCGAAGACTTCTATCCGTGTAGTTTTTCCATGGCGCAAAAGCGGACTACAAGGGTAACGATTCTCTACTTGAGCATGTGAAGCTCTCTTCCTTTTTGCATAGGGAAACTCGCTCCCGCGAGTGTGCGGTGAGTGTGTGGTGTTCCTTGGGGTTGATGTGAATAGTCCCCCTTGTGTTGCATATAGAGTCTGGAATCGAAGTACGGGCATAGGCATTGTGTGTGAAGCCTACCCGGACGTGTATTGTCTGGATCGGTGATGTTGCATTTGATATGTTTTGCCGGAGAAGACTCCGTTCTTTGGGTTTTTTTTGGTTTTCTACACGGTAGATTGCAACAGGGATCCTTGGGGATTAACTCCAAGGCGCACCCGGAAAACTGAGCGGAAACGTGTTCTGCTAACTTGGCGGTCAGGGAACCGGCCTTGAACATATCTGGGTTATGTGATTGTTTGGAAATGTTTTAGGATCCGAGAGAAGCTTGGCTCGTGCGTACGTCTTAAAGGGACTATGTGGTGTGAGCAACGGGCAAGTGGAATTGGACCTAGGCTATGTGGTTCAGTGCGAGAGACCCGAAAAGGGGACTGGCCGTTGGCATAGTCGGGAGCCTTAGACGGTGTTCACAAAGGCTAAAAGCTCACGTGGTTGCCATCTTTGGGATGGTGGTGAAGACGTTGAAGTGTCAGGATTCACCGTTAATGTGCCCAGAGTGCACGGGGTGTTTGGCCGAGCGAGCCTACACCTGTGGCGTAGTATAATTGCATTTTATGGTTTTACTGGGCTAATGATATGCAGGGAAGGAGCACCGCCGTCCCTAGTAAGGGGCGGGTTCGTTATAATTTGGTCGGCTTTGGCTGACCGTTGCTTTGTTTGCCACCGTACGGTGGAATGTTGCTTGTAGGTGCTGCGGAGCCGAGTGCTAGATAGCGGGCAGGAGCCCATGTTGCTGTGCTGGCCCTCGAAGGCCGTAAAGAATAGTTGTTTTTATTTTGTCATGTGTGGCCGACCTGCGAGTCGATGTATGTAAGACACTATTTTGTTAGGTGAACATTTGTAAGGCCATAAGGCCATGTACCTTTTCAGTGTATTTGGGTTTCATTCCTGTTGTGTGGATGTGGAAATTCATGATTATGGATTTAAGATTTGGGTTCTTTCAACTATTTAAAAGCTTCCGCTAGAATGCTCTGTGTAGGACGAGTCGTCTTAATTGGATAGTTTGAATATTCTTATGTAACCCTTCCAACTATCAGTGGTATATGGCGTCGGGTTCTAGATGGACCTTCTGTTATATGTCATGCGACGGATGGGGGTGTTACAATTTGGTATCAGACTTCTGGTTATGATCAGCATTAAATGAATTCATGGGCAAATTCTTTTAAGGGGTGGTGAGCACATGTGTGCGTCATCGTTATAACATCAAAAAGAACTCATGAATGTCCACTTAGGAATGAAAAATACACTTGTTTTGTGGAATCTGAGTGTTCCAATCTGAGTGTTCCAATGATTGCTTTTAGCAATTTGTTTGTCGTCTAATCGTGTGTCTTTGATACTATAGGCAGCTAGGAGCGGTGCTGGTCAGTCAGAGCGTCCGCAATCAGCGGAAAGTAGTGCACCAAGGGACGTGCCTACAACACCTCCTTCAGCGGAAACCATCAGGTTGGTGGCTGAGGCGGTATTTGCAATGATAAATGCCCAACCTGCAGGGCAAATACATCGCGCACCTCCTGCGAATGAGCAAGAACCGGTTAGGGCGGCAGAACCGAGAGTGGTGGAGCACGCAGCAGTTGATCTGGTAGAGCCGAGGAGAGATACAGAGAAGCATCTCAAGCATGTAATGGGCTTTAATCCTCTGAGGTTCGATGGGGTTGGAACGCCAGCTCAAGCTGAGGACTGGCTCTCTTCGATAAAGAGGGTCTTGACAGTCACGTAAACTGAGGAGTGGCAGAAGACCACCATAGTGACCTTCCTTTTGACTGGCGAAGCGAGTCTGTGGTGGGATGAGTTGGAGTTTCATCTCTTAGTGGGAAGGAAGCTTGCGGGTGTGCCGATGGAGGAATTCTCTAGATTATTCTTTGCTAGATACCTACCCTCTGCTCAGAAGTGGGAGCCAGAAGCGTGGACGAGTATCTCCATGAGTTCACACGGTTGGGTCGTTATGATGGTGCTACGTTTATGGAAGAAGAACGGAAGACCAACCGGTTTTATGAGGGTCTACGCGGCGATCTACAGCTACTACTTGTTGGGCCAAAGGCGCAAGGCTTCCTAGCCTTGGTCAATTCATCCCGATCATTGGAGATGGTCGTTAAGAAAGTTCAAGAGAAGAAGGACCCAAGAGAAAAGAAGTCTGAGTTCAAGGTGCCAAATACCAAGTCAAGTTTTTGTAGGTGGAACAAGAAACAGAGGACTTCGAACTCAGCCCCTCAGTCTGGTGCGTCGTGGGCAACTACAAGTCGAGTCCCAGGAGCTTGCTACAAATGCGGGAAGACGGGGCATTTTGCTCGTGAGTGTTGGAGCGGACGTGCAAGGTCCGAGAGGAAGCCTGGAGCAACTTATGAGTAGAAAGGGAAGGCGGTGGAGTCAACCGCATCCCACCATGCTCCAGCCCAGCCTAGGGTTTACAACCTTGGCCTGCAAGAGGCCATAAAGCAAGCGGACGTGGTAACAGGTATGAGTTAAATTACAATAGTTTAACTTTTATAGTTGTTACCTTCGTATTTGTTAGCTTACTTTCGTTGGTGTTAGGCTTTGTGTTGATCTTTGAGTTTCCGGCAAGAGCCTTGTTTAATACGGGAGCATCGCATTCCTTCTTGTCCGAAAAATTCATATCGCGCATCGGGGTTCCGTCCTCGATGGCAAAAGACAAGTTGGATGTGTTGTTGCCCAATGGGTGCTCAATGCGCGCGGATAGGGTCTGCGTAGTGAAGATTCGGATTGGAGACTAGGAGTTTGATTTGCGAGCGTCGCTTTTGCAGTTGGCAGAGTACGACGTAATATTCGGTATGGATTGGCTCTCGGAGTAGGGTGCATGCATTGATTGCAACCGTAAGGAAGTTAAGTTGTGTCTGAACACTGATCGGGAGACTACTTTTGCGGGCATGAAGGGGTCGGGTAAGATTTTAATGTCAGCCCTTCAGGTGATTAAGGCGGTTCGGTCTGGGGCAGAGCTGTTTGTCACTCTAGTGCAGACTTCGACGCCTAAGCCAAGTCTTGACAGTATTCCAGTTGTGTCCGAGTATCCTGATGTGTTCCCAGATGATCTCCCAGGAGCCCCTCCTCAGCAGGATATTGATTTTACCATTGAGCTGGTACCGGGTGCCAAACCGGTGTCACGCTCTCCATATTGGATAGCGCCGCGAGAGATGGCGGAGTTGAAGGTGCAACTGCAAGAGTTGCTAGAGCAAGGTTATGTGCGTCCAAATTCGTCGCCTTGGAGCGCACCAGTTCTCTTTGTTAAGAAGAAAGATGGGAGCTTGCGGCTTTGTATCGACTACCGGGAATTGAACAAGCTTACGGTAAAGAATAAGTATACGATTCCGAGGATTGACGATCTTTTTGATCAGTTGGTTGGGTAAACGGTGTATTCGAAGTTGGATCTGAAATTTGGTTACTACCAATTGAGGATAAGGGAGAGCGACATCCAAAAAGACAGCATTCAGTACGCGGTCTGGGCATTACGAGTTCACGGTCATGCCGTTTGGTTTGACCAATGCGCCATCCGTGTTTATGGATCTGATGAACAGGACGTTCAGAGAGTACCTGGACCGTTTTGTGATAGTATTTATCGACGATATCCTGGTGTACTCGCAGTGTGAAGAGGATCACTACAATCATCTACACATGGTGTTGGAGACGTTGAGAAGGAATCAGTTGTATGCTAAGTTCTCCAAGTGTGAATTTTGGTTATCCTCGATAGCGTTGCTTGGTCATGTTGTCAGTGGAGAAGGGATAGCTGTGGATCCGGCGAAGATAGTGGCGATACGGGAGTGGCCTGCTTTAACTACAGTGGCGGAGGTCCGGAGTTTTCTAGGGCTTGCTGGCTACTACAGGCGCTTCATAGAGAACTTCTCGCGGATAGCGCAACCACTCACGACGTTGACTAGGAAGGATTAGAAGTTTGTGTGGTCTTCGGAGTGCGAACAGGCTTTCGAAGAGTTGAAGAGGCGGTTGACCACAGCGCCTATTTTATGTTCCCCAAGTGGAACCGAGGGGTTCGAAATCTATAGTGATGCTTCGGGCAGTGGTTTGGGTTGTGTCCTACTACAGCATGGGAGAGTGATAGCCTATGGTTCACGACAATTGAAGGTTCACGAGGGAAGATATCTGGTCCATGACTTGGAGTTAGCGGCCGTGATATTTGTTTAAAGGTGTGGAGGCACTATCTGTACAGTGTAAAAGTCGATAAATACACTAATTATAAGAGCTTGAAGTACCTGTTATATCAAAAGGATCTGAACATGAAGCAGCGGAGGTGGATGGAGTTCATAGGAGACTACACCTTCAAGATTCATTATGTGCCTGGGAAAGGAAATGCAGTGGCGGATGCGTTGAGTCGCAGGACTCCGGCACAGGCCAACTGGTTATCGGTACATGATGAGAGATTGGTCCATGAGTTGGAGGCTTTGGAGATATCTTGCGTTGACAAGCAGTCTAGTGCTGAGGTAAAACTGTTTTGGACCGAGGTGCAGTGTGACCTAGCTGATAGAGTTCGGCGGGCTTTGATTCAGGATAACAACATGAAGCAGATCTTTGATGAATCATTGGATGGGTCAAATTCCCAGTTTGTTGTTGAGGATGGGTTGCTAAGGAAGGAAGGTCGCCTATGCGTCCCTAGTGCGAATAATCTTCTGGAGGAGTTGATGTACGAGGCTCATCATACCAAGTACTCGATCCACCAGGGAAGCACGAAGATGTATAGAGACATGAAGAAATTGTTTTGGTGGCCAGGATTGAAGAAAGATGTAGCACTCTATGTGGCCAAGTGCCAAACTTGTGCCTTGGTTAAGGCGGAGTGCCAGAAGCCCGGAGGTTTCCTAAAGTCCTTGCCTATCCTGGAATGGAAATTTGACGACATATCTATGGATTTTGTGCATGGTTTGCCGAAGTCGCAGAGGGGAAACGAAGTCATTTGGGTGGTCGTAGATAGGTTGACAAAGGTGTCGCACTTTATCCCGATCAGGAAGGAAGATCCTGTGGAAAAGTTAGCCAAACTCTATGTGGAGAATATTGTACAGTTGCATGATGTGCCCCGTAGTATTGTTAGTGATCGAGATGGACGCTTCATGTCGAATGACTAGAGGTTGGTGCATAGTCTATTGGGTATTAAGCTAAAGCTCAGCACAGCCTTTCATCCGCAGACTGATGGCCAAACCGAGAGGGTCAACCAGACGATGGAAGACATGCTTCGCATGTGCGTCCTAGATTTTGGAAAGCAGTGGGAAGATCACATGTACATGGTGGAGTTTGCGTATAACAAAAGCTTTCAGGCGAGTATTGGGATGGCGCCTTTAGAAGCCTTGTACGGGAGAAAGTGTCGCATGTCGTTGTCTTGGTTGGAGACGGGCGAGTCGAAGCTTTACAAACATCAAGCAGTGGAAGATGCCACTTCAGTGATACGGACAATTCAAGAATGGTTGAAGATCGCTCAGGACAGACAGTCAAAGTACTATAACGCCAAACATAGGAATGTGGAGTTCAATGTGGGCGACTGGGTGTACTTAAAAATTAAGCCGTCCAAGGGTGTCTCGCAGGTTCGATGCTTGAAGAAGTTGACTTCGAGATACCTTGGACCATTTAAAATCCTGGAGCGTGTTGGCGAGGCGGCGTATAGACTGAAGCTGTCGGCGGAATTGATTGGGCTACATGACGTGTTCCACGTGTCGGTGTTGCGTAAGGCGGTGCAAGAGCCTTCGCAGATTATTGCGGACAATCAAGTACCGGTTGATTATGAATTAACAACAAGGGTCAAGCCAATACGTATTGAAGATGTTGCAGTCAAGCGACTCCGCAACATTTAAGTCCGAATGGTTAAAGTCCGTTGGGATAATTGCGGACGTGAGGAGCTTTCATGGGAGCGAGAGCAAGCTATGTTGAAGGAATATCCCGAGTTATTCCACTCAGGTAACTTGTAATTTTTGTGTACCTTTACTTAATTTCGGGACGAAATTCCTTAAGTTGGGGAGATTTGTAACGCCCCAAAAATTGTATTTGAGTTGGTCACGTAAAAAGGGATTTTTGGTGCCGGTATAGGGGTACACGGCCTAGGACACGGGCGTGTCCAAGGTCGTGTCTGGCTGGTGTTTTGGCCGTTTTCATCCCGAGAAGGACACGACTAGAAACACGGCTGAATGACACGGGCGTGTGCCTAACCGTGTCTGTACCCATGTTCCCGAAAGCCGATTGAGTTCGACGAAAAGTGTTCGGGAGGAACATGCCAGGCGACATGGGCATGTCGGGAGGGAGTGTCCCCCTGCGTTCGACGATCGCCGAACGGCGCTCGACGATTGTTGAGTGACCCTCTGCGTTCGACGATCGATGATTGTCGAGTGACACGGGCGTGTTCGTACCCGTGCCCCTACCCGTGTTCAGTTGGGTCGTGTCCGTTGCCGTGGCGGTTATAAGTGACATGCCCCCTGGTCACGTGCGTGTCGAGGACCCGACACGGGCGTGTCAGGTGAGACACGGGTGTGTCTTTGCCCGTGTGTATTTTCTTCGCTCGACGATCGTGACTCGATCAAGGAACATGACCTGGAACACGGCCCTGTGCGAGGCCGTGTTCGGCCCAGGTCAAGGGATTTTTGTGCAGATCTGAGCCGTTCATTTTCTTTAATTGAGATCCAATGGCCCAGGTGGTTTCCTGCTCTATTAAGGCCGGGAATGGGGGAGTTAACTCTTCATTTTCTCCAAGCCATTCTCTTTCCAAGGAGTTAGAGAGAGGAGGAAGAAGGAGGAGGATTCCAGCCACCGGCGGAGCATCGGAGCACCGTTTGGAGAACCGAGAGCGGATCTGTGGAATAAACTCCATTGCGAAGACTTCTATCCGTGTAGTTTTTCCATGACGCAAAAGCGGACTACAAGGGTAACGATTCTCTACTTGAGCATGTGAAGCTCTCTTCCTTTTTGCATAGGGAAACCCGCTCCCGCGAGTGTGCGGTGAGTGTGTGGTGTTCCTTGGAGTTGATGTGAATAGTCCCCCTTGTGTTGCATATAGAGTTCAGAATCGAAGTACGGGCATAGACATTGTGTGTGAAGCCTACCCGGACATGTATTGTCTGGATCGGTGATGTTGAAATTGATATGTTTTGCCGGAGAAGACTCCGTGCTTTGGGTTTTTTCGGGTTTCTACACGGTAGATTGCAACAGGGATCCTTGGGTATTAACTCCAAGGCGCACCCGGAAAACTGAGCGGAAATGTGTTCAAATAACTTGGCGATCAGGGAAGCGGCCTTGAACATAACTGGGTTATGTGATTGTTTGGAAAAGTTTTAGGATCCGAGAGAAGCTTGGCTCGTGCGTACGTCTTAAAGTGACTACGTGGTGTGAGCAACGGGAAAGTGGAATTGTACCTAGGCTCTGTGGTTCGGTGCGAGAGACCCGGAAAGGGGACTGGTCGTTGGCATAGTCGGGAGCCTTAGACGGTGGTCAGAAAGGCTAAATGCTCACGTGGTTGTCATCTTTGGGATGGTGGTGAAGACGCTGAAGTGTCAGGATTCACTGTTAATGTGCCCTGAGTGCACGAGGTGTTTGGCCGAGCGAGCCTACACCTGTGGCGTAGTATAATTATGTTTTATGGTTTTACTGGGCTAATGATATGCAGGGAAGGAGCACCGCCGTCCCGAGTAAGGGGCAGGGTCGTTATAATTTGGTCGGCTTTGGTTGACCGTTGCTTTGTTTGCCACCGTGCGGTGGAATGTTGCTTGCAGGTGCTGCGGAGCCAAGTGCTAGATAGCAGGCTGGAGCCCATGTTGCTGTGCTGGCCCTCGAAGGCCGTAAAGAATAGTTGTTTTTATTTTGTCATGTGTGGCCGGCCTGCGAGCCGATGTATGTAAGACACTATTTTGTTAAGTGAACATTTGTAAGGCCATAAGGCCATGTACCTTTTCAGTGTATTTGGGTTTCATTCCTGTTGTGTGGATGTGGACATTCATGATTATGGATTTAAGATTTGGGTTCTTTCAACTATTTAAAAGCTTCCACTAGAATGCTCTGTGTAGGACGAGTCGTCTTAATTGGATAGTTTGAATATTCTTATATAACCCTTCCGACTATCTGTGGTATATGGCGTCGGGTTCCAGCTGGACCTTCTGTTATATGTCATGCGACGGATGGGGGCGTTACACGGGGGGATTCTATTTATAGGCGAGGTGAGGCGTGTGGTCACCACCCTAGTGCATAGAATCACCACCCTAGATCGCGCACTAGCAAAACATCCATCCGCTGAGTGTGCAAGGACTTAGCCGGATTCCAAGAAAACCCCCAGGAGCAAGACACAAGATCACAACAAGGCATACTTGCCTTACACTATGCGGACAAGGTAAAGTCCGCACAGTCCGCACAGTCTGCAACATCACCATATGGACAGCCACAACCCCTTCAGCAATAGTCTGCACACAAAAGAGGAAGTCAGCATAGTACAAGACCAAAGCCTCCATCCGCCGCAAGTCCACGACCAAAGGCAGGGTTTAGAAACAGTCCGCCCGGTCAACCGCGGACTTGGCGGATACAGCGGACACACTGGACTTGTCACAGAATGTGACCAAGTCCAGTAAATCACCAAAGGCCTATCGTGAGCTTGGAGGACAGGGCTCAGTCCGCCAATCATCCAAAGCGAAATGCCAACACTCCTCCAGAGTTAAGGCAGAGTCCGCAAGCAATCCTCGCACGGCTGCCCAACAAGCGGCCAACTGTCGGACTCCGACATCAGTCCGCGCAGTCCTCCACAGCAGTTAGCACCTGTTGTACCACCAGAGTTCGGCAAGGGCCACAGCCAAACTCCAAGGCCAGTCTGTCACAGCGAACATCGCGGACATGCCAGTCCGTACGCCTCCCGTAGATAGGACACTCAATCCGCCGGTTAACACAAGCTTACAATACGGCCACTGAACAGAGGACTGCCTACAGCCCGCAAACCTCTGTTCGCTCAGGCCACTCCTCAATCAGCCAAGCCACCAAGCCAGCCACTACCCAGGCCGCAGTCAGCAATCCGCCCAGGTCACGGACACAGTCCGCACAGGCCGCCCGGCCTGCCCATCACCCACTTCCACTTCACAAATTTCAACACAGGAAAAAGTAGACCGAAAATTTGGAGTAATGAAAACTTTTTTATCCAAAAAAGGTATCAATTACAATGGTATAGCCACCCTTTTATATAATGGAGGAGATGAGAGAGATTACAATTAAGTAATGTGGGACTAAAAAATTACAAGTATATGCGGCTTTACAAATAGACAAACCGGACAGGTCGTACGGTTAGACAAGCCGGCTAACCGCCCGACAACCAACAATAGGAGAGAACAAGCGCCAGAGAGGAAGCCGCCACAGGAGACCGTCAGACCGCCTGGTCTTCAAGTCGTCTAAGACAAACCCCCAGACCGCCCGGCCTACGAACAGCAATAGACCTCCCGGCCTCCATACTGCAACACTCCCACTCAAGCTGGAGCATAGATATCAATCATGCCCAGCTTGTCGTAAATGAGAAAAAAGGAAGCAGACACCGGCTTCTTGAAGATGTCTGTCAACTCATTGTCGGAAGTGACGAATGGAGTACAAATCTGTTTCTTCAAGATCTCTTCCCGAATAAAATGACAGTCGACTTCTATGTGTTTTGTTCTCTCATGAAAGACCAGTTTTTTGGAGATTTATATTGCGGCCTTGTTGTCACAAAACATAGGAAGATGATAGTTGTAGACCTCTCCTAAGTCAAGCATGAGAGCTCGTAACCATTTCAACTCACATGTGGTCAATGTCATACTGCGATATTCCGCTTCTGCACTACACCTGGAGACCACAGTCTGTTTCTTGCTCTTCTAACTCACAAGATTTCCTCCAACAAACGTGTAGAAACCTGATGTTGACTTGCGGTCACCTTTGTTATCAGCAAAGCTCGAATCTGAGTACGCTTCAACCCTTAAGTGACCATTCTTCTGAAAAAGGAGTCCTTTCCCTGGTGCTGCTTTAATATACTCCAATATCCTCAGGGAAGATTGTAGATGACCCTCCCTAGGAGCTTGCATGAACTGGCTCACCTTGCCCAAAACATAAGAGATTTCAGGTCTGGTTACCGTGAGATAAATGAGTTTGCCAACCAGACGCAGGTACCTCATAAGATCGAATAGAAGGGGAGAGTCATCTGTCCAAGTTTTGTCTTCTCCAGCAGCCATTGGACATCAGGCAGGTTTAGCACCAGTCAATCCTGCCTTCATTAGAAGATCAAGAGCATACTTCCATTGGGAAAGGACCATGGAGTTGGGATTCCTAGAGATTTCAATCCCCAAAAAGTATTTCGGGGAGCCCATATCCTTTGTGACCAGGTGTTGATGGAGATGTTTCTTTGTCAAAGTTACCCCATCCTGGTCATCGCCATTAAGAAGAATGTCATCAACATATACTGCAAGAACTACCAAACCCGAGGAGATTTTTCGAATGAACAAGGAGTGATCGGCTGAACTTCTTGCAAAACCAATGGCCGCAATAATGCCGCTAAACTTGTCAAACCAGGCACGAGGGCTCTGCTTTAGGCCATAGATAGCCTTCTTTAGCTGGCATACTCGAGTCTCCCCCTGAGCAACATACCCAGGAGGTTGCTCCATGTAAACATCTTCATACAGATCACCAAAGAGAAAAGCATTCTTAACATCCATCTGCGAAATGGTCCAATCCCGGTTGACAGTGACAGAAAGAAGGACCTGAATGGTACTGAGACGAGCAACGGGAGAGAAGGTGTCGAAGTAATCAACACCATAGGTCTGAGTGAAGCATTTGGCCACCAGGCGGGCCTTGTTGCGATCCACGCTGGCATCTCGATGGAATTTTACAACAAATACCCAGTGGCAGCCAATCACATCACTGCCAAAGGTGGGGGAACCGGGGTCTAGGTAACCGGTTCAATGAGGGTAGCAATTTGCTCATCCATGGCGGCCGCAGAGATTGCCAATGCAAACGCCCTGCGAGAAGGAGTGGGACGATCATATGAAACAACAGCATCCAGCAGGTGCTGGGTACACGTCCGTACCCATTTGCGAAGAGCAATGGGAAGATCTAGACCGGCATGTTCTTCAATAACCGGAGCATCCGTGGCGGAGAGAGCTGGCCTGAGAGTGGAGAGAGACGACCGCGTAGAAGAGGGAGAGAGCGGTGGTGATGAGGAAGAGAGGGAAGGAGGAGATGGTGGAGGTGACAGTGGGAAAATCTCGAGGGGATTATAGGGGGTGGAGGGGATAGTGGAAGAAGGAGAAAGAGCTGGAGGTTGGTCAGAGGAGAAATAGGACACATTCTCGAAGAAGGTCACATCCGCGGATACGTATTGTTTTCGAAGAACGGGATCAAAACAATAGTAGCCTTTTTGAGTAGTTGAGTAACCCCAAAAAGATACATTTTGTGGCACGGGAGTCAAGTTGTCATGTGTGGCGGAAGGATTGTGCATAAAGGTCGTGCACCCAAAGATATGTAGAGGAAGAGGAAACGAATCCTTGCCTGGATATAGAAGAGAGAATGGAGTTTGTCCAGGGAGAACCGTGGACGGAATGCGATTAATGAGGTAACAGGAGATGAGGACAGCGTAGCCCCAATAGGAGCGAGGAACGTGCATCTGTGTCATCAGAGTGCGGGCGACATTGAGAAGGTGACGGTTCTTGCGTTCCGCCACCCCATTTTGTTAGGAGGTATAAACACAGGTAGTTTGATGAATAATATCATTTTGCATGCAAAAAGAAGAGAAAGCATTGCTAAGATATTCCCTAGCGTTGTCAGAATGAAATATTTTAATAGACATATCAAACTGATTCTTAACCATATTATAAAAAGAGGTCCATACAGAAAAAAGTTCGGAGCGATCCATACACCCATGTACATATAGAGAAATCATCAATAAATGTTACAAAATATGAACTACCCCGACCTATGGTGAGGGTAGGAGCAGGACCCCAGATATCGGAATGAACAAGTTCAAACGGCCGGGAAGATCCACGACCTCGATTTGGTGGGAAGGAGGAGCAATGATGCTTGCTAAGCTGATATGCTTCACAGTTGAGAGGTGGACCTTGAGAAGGAAGATATGATAGAAGCTGACGAAGAAGACATGGATGAGCATGACCAAGACTAAGGTGCCACTGGAGAAGATCAGTAGAAGATGTGGAGAAGGCGGAGAGTGCGGAAACGTTGTCGAAGAATTAGAGACCGCCGCTCTCAGTCCCAGTAGCAATCGTTCGCTTGGTGCCCGGATCCCGAAAAGAACAAGTAGTAGAAGTGAATGTGACAGAGCATTATAGTTGTTTGCAAAGCGAAGTAACAGATAATAAGTTGCAAGGGAACTTGGCCACGTAGCGGGTGTCTGCCAGGCAAAGAGATGGGGTGACTTGAACAACACCCGTTCCATTGACCGGTGAGGGAGAGCCGTCCGCAACAAGGACCGTGGGCAACCAGTCATGCTGTTCTAGGAGAGAAAAACATTACGGATTGCCGGTCATATGATTGGTAGCACCAGAGTCGATCAGCCATTTACCTTGAGTAGAGATGTGGACACTACCTGAAGACGTGACCACAAAGGCGGACGGCTTTGAAGAGGAAGTGGAAGCATCGCTAGATGGTCGAAGATGAGGATGGTTCTTCCAGCAGCGATCAACCATGTGGCTGTTGCTGCCACAGTGAGAGCAAAGAAAGCGGGAAGCACCACGGTCGCTGGACGGGAGGTGGCGGCCACCAGAGCCACTACGCTGAGTATGGTGAGCGGAGTTGTCCGGTTGAGGAGGGGAGGATAACAGCGGATGTTGGAGCAAAGATTTAACAGCGACGATGCGAGCAGCGGTGGCATCTAGGGTGGGAGACTCCGTCTCGCCAAGAATCTGTTGACGTATCATGTCATACGACTCAGGAAGTCGTAGAAGATAAAACACAACTAGAAGCTCCTGGAAGTGATTGTGTTTCTCAGCAAGATCAGCAGAGAAGGGGCGATTTTGTAGAATTTCGACTCCAAGAGCCTGAACTTGCTGATAAGCAGCCACTGGAGAGATGGAGGGACGGGCAAAGAGGTCCGCATAGAGAGTATAGATGCGAGACGTCTGAGCCATCTTGGATTAGAGAGTGGAAAGATGTAGCCAAGCGGCCTTGACAGTTTCATCATGACGGATGACAGGGAGGCATTCATCAGAGAGGCTGTTAGCCAGCCATGTGCGGACAAGAGCATCGCTGGTATCCCAATCGTCAAAGAGAGGGGAATCATGTGGAGGAGCGTCATCAGTGAGATGATGATGTTTGCATTGAGAGCGGATAAGGAAGGTGAAGGAGACACTCCAATCCGGGTAATTAGGACTGATAAGCTTGGAAGCGGTGCCACGATTACCAGAAGGAGTGGGAGGTGTAGGAGGATGAGCAGCAAAGGGAGTAGTGGCGGTAAAGATATCGGAGTTGGCCATAGAGGAGAGCAGCGAGATGAACAAGACGCAGCTAGAAGAAGTCACGGCGATAAGGAGAGGAGCGACTAGAAAAGGTCGCGGCGACTTAAGAACAAGTTGAGGCAACAAAGAAGAGTAAGAACAAGTCACGGCGACAAAGGAGAGGAGCGGCTAGAAAAGGTTGCGGCGACTTAAGAACAAGTCTCGGCGACAAAGAAGAGGAGCGGCTAAAACAGGTCGTGACGACTTAAGAACAAATAATGGCGACAAAGAAGAGGAGCGTCTAGAAAAGGGGAGTTGGCGACTAAGCAAAGTGCGCGGCAAGAAAGAGGAATCAAGAGGTCGCAAACACAATGGCAGTGACAGGGAGAAACAAGCCGCATGAATAGGGCGAGGGCTAGAGGAAGAAACAAGTCGCGAAGACAGGTCGCGAGAAGAAGAAACAAGCCGCGCAGACAGAGAGGGCTCACAGAATCAGGACGAAAAGATCGAGTTCTCTGATACCATGTGCGAATAGGAAAAAGTAGACCAAAAAATTTGAATAATGAAAACTTTATAATCCAAAAAAGGTATCAATTACAATGGTATAACCTCCCTTTTATAGAATGGAGGAGATGAGAGAGATTACAATTAAGCAATGTGGGACTAAAAAATTATAAGTATATACGGTTTTACAAATAGACAAACCGGGCAGGTCATGCGGTTAAACAAGTCGGCTAACCTCCCAACAACCAACAATAGGAGAGAAAAGTGCCAGAGAGGAAGCCGCCATAGGAGACATCCAGACCGCCCGGTCTCCAAGTCGTCGGAGACAAACTGCCAGACCGCACGGCCTCCAAATAGCAATAGACCGCACGACCTCCATACTGTAACAAGAACTACCCAAAGACACGACACCCTCCATCTCTATAGTATGAACAGTATTATCAGTGGTTATGATAGCTTCATTACCTGAGAATATTTGTATCGATGAAAACTTTGACTCATCTCCAGTGAGGTGATGACCACACCCTGAGTCAACTATCCAGTCATCTTGGTAATCGACGGTAGAAAGACCACGGACACACGTGCCCGCCAGAAAAGCTCCTCCACACTCGGCTTCCTCAGTACTGGAACCAGCTCCCTCCTTATCTACAACATGCCCAGGTTGCAGCTTGACCTTGCAGTCTCATTTGAAGTGACCTGGCTGATTGCACCTATAGTACTTCAACTTCTTCTTCAAGCTCTTCTTAGGAGCAGCACTTCTCTCTTGCTGATAAGAAGTTGAAGGCCCATCATCCGCAACAGTTTTCTTCTTTTTCTCCCATCTCATCTTCTTCTTACTTGTGAAGAGAGCCTCACTACCTCCTTCAGAGATGGTGACCCCATCCATCTACTTAGACAGGCTCTCCTTCAAAGCCAGCAGGTTCTCCAGCTCCTGCAAGGGTGGCTGAGTAGCCCAGCCTTGAACAGAAGTCACGAAGGACACATATTCCATCCGCAAACTGCAGATTATGTCCCTCTTCAACATGGCTTCAGAAATGGGCTCATCAGGGTCTAGCGCTGAGATCTCAGCGCACATGTTCTTCATCTTAAAAAAGAACTTTGAAATGAGCAGTTCTCCTTGAGTTGCTCTAGCCAATTCATTTTTCAGGAATTGTAGCCTTGCTATATTCTTCCTATTGAACAATCCATCTATGGACGTCCAAATCTCTGCAACAGACTCACAGCCTAAGATGTGATCAAAGAGTTCAGGTGAGATAGCCCGCTTGAGAGCAAACTCTGCTTTCGTGTTGGTCTTTCTCCAAGCTCTCACATGTTTAGCAGTACCAGTTGCAGCAGTAATTTCTTGCTTGTCGTCACCACCGACGACTTCCCACAACTCTTCACCTAGAAGATAGCTCTTCACACACGACTTCCACTTTTTAAAGTTATTCGGTGTAAGAACCTCAATACCAAGACCCCTTTCATAACCACCTTCCATTGTAATAACCACTGATCTATTAGCTTCCAGAAATGCCGAGCACAACTGAGATTGAT
This sequence comes from Platanthera guangdongensis, assembly GCA_039583875.1. Classification (NCBI taxonomy): domain Eukaryota; kingdom Viridiplantae; phylum Streptophyta; class Magnoliopsida; order Asparagales; family Orchidaceae; genus Platanthera; species Platanthera guangdongensis. The sequence goes on from CM077149.1 coordinate 49,199,629, forward strand.
CGCTACTCAATCCCCTGTTCCCTCTGATATCATGTTAAAATTTCTCAAGATGATCAGGAGATAACTCTGATACCAAGTAAAACTTTCAGAACTATCAAGATGATACCTCGATTAAGCAGAAAACGGGAACCAGCTACAAAAACACTCCAACCAAAAACTGAGTTCAATAAACCAGATACAATAGAAGGCAACAACAAGTCTTGTATTATCAACAATATTCTTTACAAGTCATGACATACATGGCGAGACATGATTCGCCAATATACAATAGAAGTGCATACAATCAAAGCAAGAACAAGCCAAGCGGACAGCCTCAGAGATCGCCGACTCCACCGAGACCACTGAGACCACCAAGCCGCTGCTGCACCAAACTAAGATACAGAGTCCGCGAAGTCTACGAACAACCCGTTATTCTGCTGAACAAGTTGTCTGCTCTCTGGAAGCTGCCTAACCGCCGAGGTTGCCTAGCTGCCAGAGTCCATGAAACAAGAGCTGATGCCGAACTGAAGAATAGACCGCCGAAACCGGTGGACAAGCTATTGAACTAGGAAAGCTAAAGGAGATAAGACCGGGTGGCCGCAACCGCGACCTGCTGTAAATTGCTGATTGTAAACCACAAGCTCCACTGATCCCTAACTGCAGTCACCACCAAAGTCCTAGCTTCTCAGTGTTAGTCGCACAACTTGCAAACAACAAACTGGTTATCCTTCTCAAACCGCGTTGACAGAGAATCTGAGGCCGCATTAATTAAACCACGTTCAACTTATTATTAATTCAGATGGTTATGATGTCACGGGGGGGGGGGGGGGGGGTCCTATTTATTGGCGCGGAGAGGAGTGTGGTCACCGCCATAGTAGATAGAGACACCACCCTAGCCTGTAGCTAGCATTTCGCCCAGTCTGCATGGACAAGGCCGGACACTCGCCTATCCGCCTGCTATCAAAGGAGGTCGGACAGGAAGCCAGTCCGCATTACAACGTACACCGCAACAACTCACAATAAGTAATGTCCACGACCAAAGGCACAAGCTGCCTGGTCAACCAACGGACATTGTGGACTCAATGATCAAAAACCAACTTGTCATAGATGACAAAGTTCGAAACCGGAGAACCTCTAGCACATCTCTGCGGACAAGAACAACAAACCACCTAGTCTGCCAGCTCCAATACAGCTCGCCTAACCGCGAACTCTGCGGTTACCTCCTAACCGCTCCATAAGAGCAAGGGCACAGGATAAAGCTGATTTCCCGATCTCTAAAAGCAGTCTGCATCAAGCGAACTCTGCGAACTCATAATGAGTCTGCCCCTCCTGCGGATACACCACCTATCCGCAGGGTTACACCAAGGAACTATCCAACTGCTGAAAAACTAGCTGAACTTGCTGGCCACTAGCCCGCAACTTCAAACCGCCCAGGCCGCACCATCATTCCGCATGACTGTCCGCCCAGGCCGCGCGATCGGCCTGATCAACCCCCACTTTCACTTCACAATTTCAACATGAAGGTGCCTTAGTGTTTTCATATTTAAAGAAGAAGTAAGTGTTAGATCCAAATTTCTACTTTGACATAGATTTGGATTTTAATTTAGTCCTTTGTTCCTTTTTCTGGGTATATTCAGGGTGAAGAAATGATTTTTTTAATATCTGGGGATATTATTGTGTTTGATGTTACTTATAAAACAAATAAATTTATAATACCATTTGCACCTTTTACATGTGTAAATCATCTTAGGAAATCTATTTTATTTGATTGTGCTTTATTGGCATATGAGGCAAAAGAAACCTTTTATTGATTGTTCAATTAGTGGTTAAAATGTATGTTTGACAAATCTCCTAAAGTTATAATTACTGGTATGGATGAAGCAATGTACAACTTAATGAAAAAAGAATTTCCACACATGCGTTATAGATTTTGCTTATGATATATCAAAAAACACCTAATTGAGCATCTTTTTGAAATCTGCGATATTCATGAGGATTTCAAAAAAATTTACTATGAATGGTTTAATAGCAAGGATGTGAGCTCAAGTAAACTGAGATGGAAACTGCTTATTCAAAAGTATAACATTTAAAATAATAGTTGATTGTCAAAGATGTGGGATTGAAGAAAACATTGGATTCGAGCTTATTTAAAAGATCATTTTGTTGCGGGAATGACGTCAAGCTGTCAAAGCGAAAGCAACAATGCATTTTTTTGATGGTTTTGTAAATTCAAAAACATAGTTATTATGATTTATAACTCAATACAAAAAGACATTGCATTCACGATGTCAGGCAAAAGAACAAGAAGATTTCAATACCTTGAATTCAATGGCTAATTTGTTGATAAACAATGCACTTGAAAGATTTGCGCCATAATTTTATACCAATAATTTGTTTAATCTTTTTCAACAAGAATTCAAGCAAAGCTTAGAATGCTAGTATGAGGAAGTAAATATAATTGGTAACATTATAACATTTAAAGTTGTCCTTTCTTGTGAGAATGCAAGCAATTGGTGCATTGTCATCTATGACGATTGCAATACAAAAATAATATGTGATTGTGCCAAATTTGAGACAGTTGGATTTTTATGCAAACACATTCGACACACAATGATTGCTGAGAAGTATTTGCAAAGTATTCCTGACCTTTATCTATTGAAGAGATGATCTATTTTTTCTAGAAGCCAATCGAGCAATGAAAAGTGGGTCGATAATAGTGATATTGTGACACCCATGATGAATTTAAGACTAACTATTACCTAAACAAATATTTTTAATCATGCAACTTCATCAAAAGAGCATATGAACTTGTTATGTCAACATTAAATGAATTGTTGGAGAATATAAGAGATTCATTTAATAACTCAGAACCTACAAGTATTGCAAGTCAAGTAGGTTCAACTCCAATTAATTTATCTAGGTTCGTATGGTTTTTCTATTCGAGATCCTCCCATTGTGAAACCAAAAGGAATACTAAAAATTGCATCAATAATTTAATCGGGTAGAGAGATCTCTCAAGTACAAGTAAAAAAAGACTTGTGCTACATGTGGCGGGAAAGGACACTATTCAACATGTCCCAAAGAATATAAAGTAATTTCTAAAACTTTTTCTTATTCTCATTTCTTATAACTAAATTAATTATTTCATTTAATTTTTGTAGGTGCTTGAATCATAATATTATGAAGTTTGTAGAAAAAAATCTAATGTACAATATGGATAAAAGCCGACATTGGAATACTGTTGGCTGTAGTGCAAAGGTTTGTTACAAGGGTTTGATTGGGTCGCCCAGGATATTGCTTCTAGAATTTATGTGATTTTAGGTGCTTCAAGGGTTTGGATTCAAAGCATATATTTATCATGGAGTTGGTTTATGGTTTTTTTTTCCATAGAAGTAGTCTTCTCAGTTTCTAAGAGTTAGTTTAACCCATGGATAGTTTTTTAGTATGGATGTAACATGAGCAACACAAAATCACCATTTTGTAACTCTTTTCTATTTCCGCGAGCAAAATATATCATGTTTTTGCTTGCGGATGTTGTAAATTTTATCCAACTTGTTGCATAAGGTCACATTATTGTAAGTTTGAATCAAGATATTCATAAGAATAGATGAAAGTTTACGTCTGTATACCGCCCCAGTAGCAGAGTGAAAAGTTAGGTTAAGATGATATCAGGCCCACCCCTGGAGATGAGAGCATTTGGATAGTTGTTCATATGTGAACAACCGTAGTTACTGCTCTATCCATTTAATTAACAGTCTATTTGTGACAAAATGTGTTAGAAAGCAAAATATATACGCTCAAGTTTTTTTCCCTACAAAAGTTTGAGCTTATATATTCCAATCCTTATATATATACTCGAGCTTGACCATCTATTTGTGCATTTCAAATCCGTCTTTCAAATCCAACGGTTGATGTGTTTTGTTGTCATATCCGATGATTTTTTTTGTTTTGTTAGATTTTTGTGGACACGCTATATATATACGTGTATATATATATATATATGTATATATATATATACACACACACGTATATATATATACGTATATATATATATATATATATATATATATATATATATATATATATATATATATATATATATATATATATATATATATATATATGTACGTATATATATATATGTACGTATATATATATATATATGTACGTATATATATATATGTACGTATATATATATATGTACGTATATATATATATGTACGTATATATATATATGTACGTATATATATATATATGTACGTATATATATATATGTACGTATATATATATATATATATATATGTATATATATATATATATATATATATGTATATATATATATATATATATATATATATATATATATACACGTACATATATATATATATATATATATATATATATATATATATATATATATATATATATATATATATATATATATATATATATATATATATATATATATATATATATATATATATATATATATATATATATATATATATATATATATATATATATACATATATATATATATATATATATATATACAAAAATCCACAGACCGCCTAATTGACATCAACGGGTGAAATCTCCTTGTGCTTAAGGGTCCCATAGTAGCAACAAAGAATGTGTTAAACTATTAGCAGGAGTAGAAACCGCAGCCGTTAAGAAATTACAACCTTCCAAATTATATATATATATAATGTTAGTGCCTATTTGGTCAAGCCACGCAGAGGGCTTTGCGGTGGAGATAGTGCAAGAGCATGCACTTGAGGTCCCAAGATCGCAACACAAAATAACATTCTCCTTGTGCTTAAGGGTCCCATAGTAGCAACAAAGAATGTGCTAAACTATTAGCAGGAGTAGAAACCGCAGCCGTTAAGAAATTACAACCTTCCAAATTTTATATATACGTATATATATATATGTACGTATATATATATATATATATGTACGTATATATATATATATATATATATATACGTATATATATATATATATATATGTACGTATATATATATACATATATATATACGTATATATATATATATATATATATATATATATATATATATATATATATATATATATATATATATATATATACGTATATATATATACTACCATCCGAACAACCGTCGGCTAACATAAGCTGGCCAAACATATTGCACACATCCCTTTTTCGGGGCTATGATGCGCATTCCCTGCAAATAGATAATATACAACTTTCTCGGAGTCTTCTCCGGGAACCCCAGAACATCACCAATCCGGCTTACACATCCGGATGGGCTTCACACAGCATGCCTAAACCCGTACTCACGCTTCCTAAACCCGTACTCACAGCATGCCTAAACTCGTACTCACAGCATAACTAAACCCGTACTCACACAGCATGCCTAAACTCGTAATATATATGTACGTATATATATATATATATATATATATATATATATATATATATACGTATATATATATATATATATATATATATATATACGTATATATATATATATATATATATATATATATATATATATATATATATATATATATATATATATATATATATATATATATATATATATATATATATATATATATATATATATATATATATATATATATATATATATATATATATATATATATATATATATATATATATATATATATATATATATATATATATATATATATATATATATATATATATATATATATATATATATATATATATATATATATATATATATATATATATATATATATATATATATATATATATATATATATATATATATATACTTGCATCTTCGAACAGGTTCCGCCCGTTCTCGATGCGTTGCTGCGGGCTTCGTCCGCTTGGCATTTAAGCGGGCTTCGCCCGCACCCCCAGCTTTAATAATCGCCCGCAATCAATCGCCCGCAATCAAGCGGGCTTCGCCCGCAATCAAGCGGGCTTCGCCCGCAATCAAGCGGGCTTCGCCCGCAATCAAGCGGGCTTCGCCCGCAATCAAGCGGGCTTCGCCCGCAATCAAGCGGGCTTCGCCCGCTTGGCATTTAAGCGGGCGATATATATATATATATATATATATATATATATATATATATATATATATATATATATATATATATATATATATATATATATATATATATATATATATATATACTAGCATCTTCGAACGGGCTCCGCCCGTTCTCGATGCGTTGCTGCGTCCTTCGTCCGCTTGGCATTTAAGCGGGCTTCGCGCGCTTGGCATTTAAGCGGGCTTCGCCCGCCCCCCAGCTTTTAATAAAACTTTTAATATAAATTTTAATATAAATTTTAATAGAAATTTTAATATAAATTTAATAATTTTAATAAAATTACTTATTTATAAAAAAAAATTAATAAAAAATTTTAATAGAAATTTTAATTTTAATCAAAATAATTAATTATTTAATCAATTATATAATTAATAAAAAATAAAAACGAAAATCCCCCCCCCCCCCCGCTTCGGCCTGCTGACGCAGGCCGACATCTCGGCCGTCGGCGACTCCGTCGGCGGCGGCGGGGGTGACACCGTGAGGGGGCGGGAGGTGAAACCGGGTATCGGGCTTTTATCGCCTGTGAACAGTGCTCATCCAGCTGATTTGGTTATTGGCAGACCTCCTTTGTTGAATCCAACGGTCCGTGTTTGATGGAGTTTGATCGGACGGTCCAGATGAGTTTCATGGTGTGATCCAAATATGTATATTGTATTATATAATAAAGATATATATCTCCTAATAATCAAAACTGCAATTTATTTAAAAACTACAACAGGCAGCAATATTTAAAGCCAGTCATAAGAACAGAATCCTGACGTGCATAGCTCTGCAAAATGTTTTCAAATCATGTATCCATTTCTTCATCGGTCTTTGAATGGCTAAGTTGTATCCATTTCTTCATCGGTTTTTGAATGGCTAAGTTAACCAAATTCCGATGTTTTTTGCTGCAAGCAAACTCCCAATTCCAGAGGTTGCGAATGGCTAAAGTTTCATTTTATAAAATCAGAGAACTCTAAAAAACCATTCGTGAACAGCAGTTAAAACGTCAGGGTATTAAGAATCTTGGTTCACCCGCTCGTATCTAGTTTAATATTAAGTCCTATTAACAAAGCTATTAGAAGAGATGAAAAGAATAGCTATATGGTGATATTAAAAAAAAGGAGGTGTAAAAACGTTAGGGTAGGATAAGGAGTGTTTAGAAGGATAATAAAAAACTCCTTTTTAAATAAAAGGAGTTGAGTTATAAGGAATTTTTTTAAACAAAATCAAGATAACTCAACATGAAAAAATTTATCAAAAATGGAAAAATTAAGAAGTTGCAGTAGAAAGGTCATAAATTATATTTTTTTAGAAATAGTTAAGCTAAAGTTCGATATAAGATAACCTGAACTCGATATAGCAAGTTATCTCGATTCAGGTAGCTGTAAAAAATCAACTTAGAACCGCTTTAACAATAGCTTTTTTCCTACTACATAACGAGAATGTTTAACAGCAGCTAAAAATATATAATGCATAAATCCGGTCACATTTAGTTGCAGTAGAAGGGTCATAAATCTCGATTCAGCAAGCTAATTTGAAAATCAACCTACTACAAAGCATAAACAGCAGCTAAATATTTCAATGCATAAACAACAGCTAAAACATGGGATCTTAATGCTTCATAACATGAATGCTTATCATTTCTGGAAACATATACAAAAATTTCTGGGTAAAGTTATACCAAACAGGGAATCATAAACAGGAATGTAAATAAAAGAAGCTAAAATAGGAATGTAAACAATTTAACTGTAAATTTTCAGGGTAAGAGATCAAAGTATAAAACTGAAGATAAATGCGAGATCCAGAGAAAAACAAATAGAAAACCGGGGATGAAGTTAGCACCAAGACGTAGGAGAAAAAAACCCATAGAAAACTAAAGCCTAGGTGAGAAGACTTACCGTCAAGGCGGAGAAATATCTCCGGCACCACTGTCCGACGGAGTGAGGTTCAACAACGGTTATGCCCTAGGCGTCTGGGGGAGGAGGTCTGAAGCGATATGACGAAAAGATTCAGAAAAAGGCCCATACAAAATTGAAGCGTAGTTAAGAAGACTTACTGTCGAGGAGGAGAAAGATCTCCGGCACCACCGTCTGACGGAGCAAGGTTCAGGCGCGGTTATGCCCTAGGCTTCTGAAGCAGCAGCGTGTGTATTATGCCCTAAGCTTCTGAAGCAGCAGCGTGTCGAGGAGGAGAAAGATCTCCGGCACCACCGAAGACTTATTCACAAAACTGAAGAGTTCCGAAGCGGGAGGGGGGAAAGAGTTCTGAAGCTGCAGGAGGAAGACTTCTGAAGCGGCAGGGTGTTGAGGAGTTAAAGGCGTTGAGAAGACTTTCCTGGACATGCCGGCGTGCTGCTTTAGGCGGACATGACGGTAGTGAAGACTTTCCTAGCGGGGGGAGGGTGGAACATGTCGGACGGGAGCTGCAGGATGGGATTTGAACAGCAGGATTTGCGGGATTTAAGGGACCAATGAAGTACTCAAAATGATTTGCGGCCACATTTGTGTGCATCTCCCAATCCAACGGTGGCGGGCTTTGAAGGATATTAGATCCAACGGCTGAAACCAAAATCTTGGTGCGCTTTTCAAATTGGTATATCACTTTATATAATAAAGATATATATATGTAAACCATAATTTGCATATAGATGTATATATATCTACTACTATATAGAGAGAATTCTTTTTCTGCCATATCATGTAATCTGCCATATATGATCTGCACCGTCCGATCTAATTAAATCATAAATTTAACTGTTCGATCAAACAAATGAATCAAGCATGTTTGTCTAATTTTTCACAGACCTTCTAAACCTAGCATAGTAAGCTGTACTAGACCTAGGAATTTGATCAGGCTCCTATCCTACAATGTGAAATGACTATTTTACTCCTCCATTATTTTTTAAAAATATATACAATAGTTTTGAGCAACACTCATGCGCTTACGGGTTATAATTTTCAATTTCCATTATCTTTTACTAATATTTATAGTATACAAAAACCATGAAACCTATGATGTGGCCCATGTGGGACTAAAGGCGTGCTCATGTGAGCGCGCCTTTGGTCCCACGACGTATGTTTCCATCTTTTTTTGTTGTATAAATCATAGTTGAACGTACCGTTGATTGCTATTTAGGCTTCATTTGTTTTAGCGGTGGCGGGTCGATCCGGCAGGTGGAAACGAAGAGTTCGAAACGGAGGGGGGAGGTGACTGCTCCAAACAGAGCTTTTTGGGGCGTTTCTCAAGGCGGGCGGCTGGAAACGGAGCAAACGCCGTCGGATATTCATTTGTTTACCCTCCTTACGGCGGCATTTGCCCAAAACGAAGTTGCGAAACGCCCAAACAAATAAAGCCTTAGCCGCGACATAGCTTACGTTCGCCAAACCTCTCTGCCACAACAATTATTATTTTTTGTTAAAAAAATAATTATTTTTTATGATGCGTGTAAATAGTAAGGTTTTCAGAACTGGACCGTACACTGAACATAATTTTTCGCGTCAAAATAATACGTTGAAAAGAGCGGATTGACACTAATTTTCGTCAAAATCAGCTTCAAAAAAATAAATTGGTTGACAATATTTCTTGTTGCATTGAAATAAAAAAACAATAAATGACCGCGTAAAGGTTATAAAAATAGTAATTGTTATTAATACCGCAGTTTTGGCTAGTCGCACCGCACTTTATTGTATTTTTTTTCGACTTTTGAAAATATGTCTTGTACATATATTTTTAGGCAAAGTGTTCAACACGAAAGTTGTAGATCTCGACAATATCTACAACTTTTGTGTTGAACATTTTTCCTAAAATGGATGTACAAGGCGTATTTCTAAAAGGCGTCAAATCTGGGAGTATTTCCAAAGTACGTCTTGTTCATGAATTTTTATGAAAGTGTTCAACACAAAAGTTGTAGATCTTTTTCAGATCTACAACTTTAGTGTGGAACAGAGATCTACAACTTTATTGTTGAACATTTTTCCTAAAAATGCATGTATAAGACATATTTTCAAAATGCATAAAAAATTAGGAGAAAGTACAGTACTACTAGACAAAACTAGGGGAGCTAATAACAATCAACTAAAAAATGTCAATGGTAGTAATCGATCTCATGACCATGGGAAAAAAGTACTCCTCTTTCTACCAGCTGAGCTAATTTTTATATATCTTATAATAAGCTAAAATTTATTTATATATTAAGTCATAAAAATATTTAGCTTTTGTAAAAAACAATACTTTTAAAATTCAGTATAAGCAGCTGCCCGCACTCGATCTTATGTAGATCCGTCCCAACCCGAATGCACTGTTACTGGTATATACACAAAAAAATACAAATAGGAAGAACAAGATTAAAATTATTTTCCATACAACAGAATTCCTAAATATAAAGATGCATATTAGAGATGCTCTAAAGCTAGCCAGCCTCAGCTTCTGAAAAAGAAGAAAACAGGTCAGAGGAAAGGGATTGTAGTGATATCTCAAAATGTTGTTTTGCACAACCATTGAAAGCTTCCACGGACCATGTTGATTCGGCTCGCAGGCGACCCTAATCATTTTCGATCGCTCCAATCCCCATTGAGAGCATTTAAACCAGCACCAGCTAGTACTAACGCCGATCCCACCTCCTCCAATACTTATATTTGGAATGCGCGCCTGCGAGAGCTTGCCGGCGGCGGCCTTCACCTCGAAACCCTGGCCCTCTTCCGCCGCATGTTCCTCCCCCAGAACCCTCTTCCGGATGCTTTCTCCCTCCCCTTTGCTCTCCGCTCCGCCGCCGCCCTCTCCCTCCCTCTCACCGCTTCTTCCCTTCACTCTTTCGCCCTCAAGTCCGGCTATCTCCCCGGCGACCCCTTTGTCCTCTCCTCCCTCCTCTCCACCTACGCCAAAATCTCCCTCCTTCCCCTCGCTCACTCCCTCCTCTATGAAATCTCTGCCACTGCTTCCTCCACCCCCATTCCCACACTCATCATCTGCTTCAACTCCGTCATCTCTGGTCACACATTTCCCTCCGGCGATGCCCTCACCCTCTTCATCCACATGCGCCGCCGCCGCAACCTCCCCTTCAATTCCATCACTCTTCTCGCCCTGTTCCCCGTCTCTCCTCTTCTTTCCATTCCCTCCCTTCACGCCTTGACCGTTTCATCCGGCTTCCAGTCCGTGCAGGCTGTCGCCAACTGCATCATCACCGCATACGCCAAATCCGGCGACGTCAATCTTGCCCAAAACGTGTTCGACGAAATGCCTGCCCCGAGAGAACTTATCACCTGGAATTCATTGATCTCCGCATACTCCCAAAACGGACTCGCCAACCACGTACTAAACCTGTTCGACGAAATGCATATTTCCGGCGAAGTTGAGCCGGACCCAATCACCCTCGTCGGCGTGCTCTCCTCCTGTGCCAACCTTGGAGCCCGTACCTTCGGGCTAAGAGTTGAAGCCTTCATATTAACCACCAATGCTTTCAGCTCCAACACTTTCCTGAAGAATGCCCTCATAAACATGCACGCAAGATGTGGAAATCTTTCACGCGCCCGAGAGATATTCAATGAAATGCCTGACAGAAACATCGTCTCTTGGACTGCAATCATTTCTGGACTAGGAATGCATGGGCACGGAGAATCCGCTCTGAAATTGTTCGACGAAATGCTTCTTCAAGGTTTCCGGCCTGATGGAGCTCTGATGGTGAGCGTCCTCTCTGCCTGCAGCCATTCCGGGTTGACCGTCAGAGGAACAGAGTTATTCTCAAAGATGAAGAATGTATACAGAATCCCCCGTCGACCTGAACACTTTGCCTGCATGGTGGATCTGTTGGGCCGTTCCGGGAAGCTCCGGGAAGCCATGGAGCTCATCAGTTCCATGCCCATGGATCCCGACGGTGCAGTTTGGGGCGCGCTCCTTTCGGCCTGCAAGATTCATCGAAATGTTGAACTCGGGGAGACCTCATTCGAGCACGTCGTCGAGCTCGAACCGACCAATGTTGGGTACTACGTCTTAATGTCAAATATATACTCGGATGCTCAAAATTTACACGGCATTACCAGGATTCGTGCGATGATGAAGAAAAGAGGACTGAAGAAGGATCCAGGATATAGTTGCATGGAGTACAAGGGAAGGGTTCAGATGTTCTTGGCTGATGACCATTCTCACCAGCAGGCCAAAAGCATCTACCAGATGGTCTCCACTTTGGAAAATTTTGCACGCAAAGTGGAGAACCGAGGAGCAAAATTGGTTGGTTCGGATATACAAGTGTTGGGAATTCATAGCGAGAAGTTGGCGATTGCATTCGGGTTGCTGAACACTGAACCTGGGACAGAGATATTGGTTATAAAAAACTTGAGGGTGTGCGAAAACTGCCATTTGTTCATAAAATTGGTGTCAAAGAATGTCGATAGGAGGATTGTCGTGCGAGATGCTAGCAGGTATCATCATTTTGCTGAAGGATGCTGCTCTTGCAAGGATTACTGGTGATTTCTGCTCCTAAATTATAATTTATAGGTGTTTGGGGAGTCGTTCATAATTTTTCCTGCCCCATCTAATAATCATCTGGGGACGGAAATGACATTTGGTTTAATAAGCACGAGAGGAAGCTTCGCAGTTCACATTGTGGGAGATCAAATAATCACATGCATGATTTGTGTTGCCCACAGAAGGAATCAAGAGGCATGAATTTGTTTGGTTTGAAGAAACGGTAGACACACACACACACACAAACGCACGAGTGACAACCGCGGGGCTCCGCCCCTAAGGACAACCACGGCGCGCGCAAACATACACACTAAGGGCTCCCCGCCCTTAGTGTGTGCGTGTTTTAATTTTTTGTTTAATTATGTTCAAAACCGAGCCCCGTGTGACAGTACTCAGGCTGCGGCGGCTGGCTCCGTCCGCCCCCAGCGATTCTTAATATTTAATTTTTTTTGACTTAGCGAGACATTACGTGGCATATTCTGGTATCATATCGATCTCAGGTATAGTCTGGCAAAGCAATAGAATATCGCAAAATGACTAAATGAAAGAGATGAATGCAAGTGTAAGTGCTCAAGACTTGCACCTCGTTATTCTCATTTCACTTCTTAGAGATATTATCACTCCTTACTCAAGCTATAGAGCAATCTCAAGGAGATTTTATACCTATATTCTACTATCAGAGTAGTAGGAGATGTTTGATCTTAGTTTTCGTGCCCATGACTTTATGCTTTCCATTTTAATTTACGTAAAGCTATCACCATGATAGGGTACCAAATGTTAAAGAAGAATTCATATTCACATTTTGACCCTTGAAAAGATTGTAGTAAATGATAGTTTTGAGAGAATAAAACACATTTTTATTAAAAGTCTCATGAACTGTATAAAAATTTGTAGAATTCCAAGTCGAGGATGTTTGTCCTCTTAAGAATTATGTGCATACATGAAATATATAATATTTGTGGGTAGAAGAAACTTAGCCCAAAATTATGGGTGCGTATCCTATTTTTTATTTATTGGGCCAATTATGTATGGATTCTGGCTTTCCTAATAATATATGGTCATCACAATTGCTCCTCTCATATTTGTTACAACGAGTCTTTTTCCCAACATAAAATGTCACAATTTGTCAACATGAGACTTTGTGACCCTAGAAAGATTAGTTCATCTCGAACAATGTATAATGTTAACACTAAGTTTTGATCGTTTTGAATTTCACTAACGGAACAAGAGAAAAGGGAAATTAAAGGTTGATTATCCAGTTTCCATTTAGCTCCAAGGCAATGACGATAGTAAACGAGGAAATTATTAAAATAATTCTCTTAATATCATTGGATATCTGCAAGTTATATACATGCAACTTTTGAAATCAAGAAATGCAGCGTAAGATATTATTAATTTTCTTGAACTTTTTGGTGAATATCGTTGAACCTGGAAATCACAGCTCAACAAGAAGTTTAGACCGATGGGGTTGCTTGTGTAACGCCCCTGATTTTTCGATGATTTTATTCGATTGGGCAACGTCATATTTATGACGTCGTTGCGTTACTTTTAGCGTCGAGTTGACGGCGCAACGCCGTTAAGACATTTTCGCGCATGTGCGGTCGAGTCGGGCGAATTCTTATTGTAATGGAAAATTTTGCATTTGGAATTTAAGTTAAGTAATTTTGGACTTGCTCGTCAAGTTTCGTCGCAATCCGAGCATTTTTGGAGTCTCGGCGCGCGATTGAAGTTTTGGATTGTTTATGTTAGCTGTATACTTTGAAAATTAATATCTCGGGAATGGCTTCTCGGATTTTGGTTTTGACTTTGTTGTTGTGTTCGTAGCGTCAGTGTTCGCCTACGGTGCGAATTTCGTTAAATTCGGCGCGTGTTTGGGCCTCCGTTTTGAACTCGTGTTTCTTTATTTAAAAATATATAAATATGATTATTTTAATATTAAAAGGACTATTCAAAAATGTCTTTTACTATTCATTTGTATAGTTTAATTTTTGGATATATTTACAAATAATGTACTGTTCATGCAAAAGAAATTGTTAATACTCGAGTCATATAACATAAGTAGTCGTGTCATTTGCTAGATATACTCGAGTAACCCTTTTTGATATGCACGAGAGACCTTTTATATATACACGAGTCCTTTTCAGCTACTCGAGTGATTTATGGACCTACTCGAGTAATCCTTCTTACCTTCTGGAGTGCTTCTTCAGTTACTCGAGTAGTCATTTTTAAACTACTCGAGTAGTCATTCTGAACTACTCGAGTAGTCATTCTAAATTATTCGAGTAGTCATTTTGAACTACTCGAGTAGCCGTTTTCTACCTCTCGAGTACCTGTAAGCTTGTTCTCATGTAGTCCGCTGTAGTTTTCATTTAGGAGCCTTTTTAAGGGTCAAAACGATGTCGTTTGGAAAAATGCTTAACATGAAATTTGTTCGTCTCGACGAGATCTACAACTTTCATGTTGGACACTTTTCGATTTGAAGTCATCCTAAACCTTTATTTTCGTCTTCTGCGCACCAGCGCGTAAAGAAGTCCGTTTTAGACAAAGGATTTATAAATATATATATTTATATATACATTTATATGTTCTTATGAATGTCCTTATATATATATATATATATATTTATATTTATATTTATATTTATATATGTATATTTATATACTTTGATAGTTATATTAAGAGAGAAAATTCTTTCATCTTCTTCGATCTTTCCTCCCGAACCAGAGTGACGTGAGCGTGAGAGAGAAAATATACTTCGTGAACCTTCCGGTGGTCGCCGACGGTGCTCTGGTGGTTGAAATCTTCATCTGAACATAGATTCGGAAAGCTCCGCCGAGAGCTACGCCATCGTGGTAATATCTTCCCCGTTTCTTAAGATTTCTCGTTAGGGTTTTTCGGCCCTAACCTCCTTTTCGGCCGTTCTTGTTCAGATTTCAACGCCTCCCGCATCCTTTTGCCCCGATCTACGACGTGGAGTGATTCAGAGGACTTTTCCGGTAAAACCAAGGCAAGTGGTGGTTTCTCCTCGTTTCTCCTTGTTCGATTTGATGGTAACAACTATGTTTTCATGTTCTTTAAAATTTTCTACATTTATTCTTCCAAATTATTATTATGAATAACCTTCTCAATGATCACATAATGTTGTAACGTTTTATCATGGTGAACTCGATTTTGTCCGGATATGTTTGACCGTTCTTGAAGTGTCTTATCAATGGCTTCAAACGCCTTATATTTCGTTATTGAACGGATTAGAGTTATCTAGGATTGCAAATCGTTCCTAAGGGTTGATCAACCACGTCTTGAATCTAGTAATGTCAAGTAGAATCCGACGTGACAAATCTCGAGATATTTGTGTTGTGGTTTCTTTGGGTTTCTTGATTGCGGGAGTTAGTGGACGATTCCACCTCCGCAGTGGTTGTTTCCTTCATTAGTGCGCTGTGGAAGTCTACCCGGCTTTTGGATGTCTGTGGTGTATGGTGGAGAGTATAAGACTCCCTCGCAGTTAGACGGATTTTATATCCTTGTTTTTGGGTGGTGTGTCCAAGAGTGACCACCTCGCCAGTGTTTTTGGGTGGTGTGTCCACGAGTGACCACCTCGCCTATGTTTTTGGGTAGGGTCGACCACAGGTACCTAATAAAGGTTTTGTATTTATTCCTTACGATTTATTCATGTTGTCACCTTATAGCCTTGTGCGTCTGATGTACTATTGTTGTACGTGACGAATCACGTAAGAGTTCTTTTTCCCGATGATGACTTATTCCTCTTTTTGTGCTTTATTTCAGTACTGTTGGTCTTGGGTTGGTACCCCTTTGACCTTTGTTTATTTGGGCTTATTATTTTTCTGCCACCATTTGTTCCTTCTTGCTGAGGTGTTCTGTCTTTGGAATGCCTCAGGTTCAGAGTAGTAGCAGATAACAGAGCTAGTTTTGGAGTTCCTGGGCGGCAGTGTTGGCCGTGGTTGTTACCTCGTCTCAACGAGGTAGTTTGTTGTTTATTTAGTTACTGGTTCAGACATAATTTTCTGTATGTGTGTTCGTGTCAGTTTGTTGACGCCCACAGTATTGTTATTTTTTTGATACTTGCTAGCTGCTTAGTTTTTCTATATGTGGATTGCTTGCTCTCTGGGATGATTTATGCTAGGAATGCATGTTAGGTACTTTTAAGAATAAAATCTACTACTATTACTTCATGCACTGCATAATTTAAAAACTCTAACTTGTTATATTTGGCGACCGTAAAAGCTATCCTTACTACTATTATAAATTTAGAGTCTTCCATAGCATGAGTTGTCCCTTGGGGACGTTTATACTCATGTAGGATGTTTGAGTCAATCTAAACAAGTATTTTTCCGCAGCGTATAACCATATTTTGATTTGTGGACTAAGTGAGCCACTAAGCCGAGGGATACGACTAACAATTGCACTTAACTGATTTTCCTTAAAACAGCTGAAAGAATCTTTCTTCATGTTTAAGTAGGTGTCTGCCTGAGCGTCCGCAGTTATCCCATGCTGACGTGGCATCATGACGCGCATTTTCCCTTACTCTAATAAGATATTTTATGCGGTGAAAATGCGGGTTGTGATAGTTGGTATCAGAGGGAGGTTGTTTGGCAATTGGTCAGGCAACCTTCCCTTGTTAGTGTTAGTTGTTTAGTGACATTTCATACACACACCGATGTGTCATCAGTACGTCTTAGCCGAAGTATAGTCACTACACTCATAGCATGATAAGAAGTATACGGGGCATATTATGTTGGAGTTACCATTGTGATCTGGAAGTGATCAAACATGTAATCTCACTGCCAACGCGGTATGGGCCTGCAGTGTCGCACATAAGAGATGTGGAGAAGTTGGATGATTGACTGTGTTGGTAAAGGTTGCCAATCACCGACCTGAATGGGGTTGTGGGCAAAGTATTGCCTTAAAGGATCGTCGGGTTTGGGCAAATGTTGCCTTGGAGGGCTGGTAAGAATTGTCGTCCGAGGGTCGATAACAGTAGTCGAGAATCGTCTCTCTGATTCCCGCCGATCGACGAGAATCGTCTCTCTGATTCTCGCCGATCGACGAGAATCGTCGAGAATCAATATGTTGATTCTCGACGATCGACGACTTCGACAAGTATTGTCGACCGCGGCTCGACGGTCGACGAGATTTGACGTGTATCATCAAGTGCGGCTCGACGATCGGCGAGAATCGTCGAGTATTGTACTCTGATTCTCGCCGATCCATGGTGATGCTCGCTGATCGATTCTCGCCGATTCTCGCCGACTCTCGCCGATTGATACTCGCCGATTCTGAACCCTATTTCTGGGTGGTCTGCGGATAGCGATTTTCCTAAGTCTTTTATGCCTTCGGTATAAAAGGGACACTTAGGGTTTTCGGGTAATACATGCTTTTGACAGTCGATCGAATCGAAAACGACGGAAGCCGTTCCGCCTTTCCGATTCGCCGATCCCGAATCCCGTCGCCGACGGAAGGGTTCCGCCGCCGCCGTGTTCGCTCCGTCGACCTCCTCTTCTCCGGCGACTGTCGCTGGTGTTGCTTTTCCTGGCACGGACCTAGCAGTCCGTGGAATAGCAAAGGTGCGGTCATTGTTCTTCCCGATCTTCCGTGCGACGGAAAGCTCGGCGTTCTCCCGCTCGTGTGGATTTCTGCAGAGACGTGGATATTATTCCACGTAGAACTCGCCACTAGCAAGAAGACAAAGTTTGGAGCATCTCCGTTGAGTTGTGACTCAACGCCACCGAGGTAATTTTTGCCTAGTTTTGAAAACTTCTTGATTCAACAGTCATGGCCCGATCCTATTTCTTTTGGGTTTTCTTAATGTTTTATCTTTCCGCTGCGTGCACAAGCGTTGTGTCATCCTCATAGAGAAACCCAATAGTGGTATCAGAGCCAGGTTCCGGCCATGATCGTTGTATTGGAAGTTTGTTATTCCAGTGCGTGTAAACCTAGGGATTTAGAAGTGTTCTAAATGTCTAGATTTAGTCTTGGTACCCTGCCAAGAACGTCTGGAATTTCGTGGGAATTTCTAAGTGTTAGAAATTGTTGTCTCCTTAGCAGTAACCATCCCTCGAGTATGTTTTGGATTTTGAATCCAACATAGAGAGATGAGCTTGTCTACTGCTTTAAGTTGAGTTGTCTTTGCCTTTGTCCAATGCATGTAAATCTGAGGATTTGGAAATTTTCGGATGTTCAGATTTAGCCCTTCCTTCTATCAAATGTTGATGGTGTCAGGATGTGCACATAAGGGACGCATGTGGTTTTAGAAGAATTATTTTTCTTTGGATGTGCACATTGATCAAATGTTGATCATGGTTAATTGTTAACCTATATTTGAAATCCCTTCATCTAATATTAAGTGTTCGGATGCCTTCCGATGGATGACACTCTTCCTGCCTCGATCGATGAAGTGTGGGCTTGCCAAAGCAAGGTGCATTAATCTATCTTGGTAAGGGTGCGAGCGGATAATTGTGATATCCCACTGTCGACATCGGGTCCATCTTAACTAGGTGACCTCAAAGGTTGAGTGCCTAGAGGCATAGGGTTGGAATGCACCATATGATGGATGTGAATAAGGAGTTATTCACCAACCATACAAGAATTGCATGAGGATGCAATTGGCAAGCGTTGCCTACCTAAATAACTGCATCGTGAGAGGAACGCCAAAGCGGACTCATAGTGTTGGTGAAATACGGATCTTGTCCACTAAGAGAGTAGCTCGCATGAACTCTCCGAATTGTTAGTGAGGGCTATCATTTCGAATAAAATAGTGGGAGTATTTTAATTGAAGTCCAAATTAAAATAAATTGTATTTGAAATTTTGGTACTGATTTTATTCTGCTTAAATTCTTGTAGAATTCCATGGCAAGTGTTTCACACTCCACGTTGTCTCTGAGAGCCATCCTTGAGAAGGATAAGCTCAGTGGGACAAATTACATGGACTGGTACAGGAACCTGAGAATTGTTCTCAGGCAAGAGCGAAAGCTCTATGTCTTGGAAGAAGAAGCCCCCGAGGTGCCGACCGGGAACTCTTCCCGTGCTGAGAAGGATACTTATAAGAAGTATACTGACGATGCTTTGGATGTCGAATGTCTTATGCTTGCCACCATGAACTCTGAGCTTCAGAAGCAACATGAGAACATGGGGTGCAAGGAGATTGACGAGCATCTCAAGAAAATGTTTCAAGGGCAGGCTCGTCAAGAGAGGTTCGACATCACTAAAGCGTTGTTTCAGTGCAAGATGGGAGTTCGAGACTCAGTAGGGACTCACGTACTCAAGATGATTGGGTATATAGAGAACCTTGAAAGGCTGGGTTTTCCTCTTGGTCAAGAGTTGGCCACAGATCTGATCCTGCAATCGTTGCCGGACAGTTATGAGCAGTTTGTCTTGAACTACAACATGAATGAAATAGAAAAGACACTGCCCGAACTCCTAGGCATGTTGAGAACTGACGAAATCAATATGAAGAAGGCCAAGCCTGCCAGCCCCATACTGATGGTTCATAAGGGCAAGGGCAAGGCCAAGGGCTCTAAGAAGACGAAGGTGGGACCTAAGTCATATCTTGAGCCCAAGTCTTCTGCACTGATGAAAAAGAAAAGCACGGTCAAGGAAGGGAAATGCCACCACTGCGGCAAGGCTGGTCATTGGAGGAGGAACTGTCCTTCGTACATTGAGGGTCTGCAGAAACTGAAGGGAGGTATGACTTCCGCTTCAAATATTTACGTTATAGAGATAAACTTTTCTGCTCCTTCATCTTGGGTATTGGATACCGGATGTGGTTCTCACATTTATACAAATGTGCAGTAACTGGGAAGGAGAAGATTGCTGAGTAAAGGGGAGGTGGACCTCCGCGTCGGCAATGGAGCAAGAGTTGTTGCTGTAGCCGTAGGGGTTTATCGTCTTTCTTTGCCCAGTGGGCTTGTAATAGAACTTGATAATTGTTATTTTGTTCCGGCCATAACTAGAAACATTATATCTATTTCATGTTTGGACATGATTGGATTTTCTTTTATAATTAAGAACAATTGTTGTTCTATATTTAAGAATGATGTTTGTTATGCTGTAGCCCAATTGTTTAATGGTCTTTATGTTTTGAACTTGGACCATCTGATCTGTAATGTAGAAAATAATAAAAGACTAAGAACAAATGATTTGAACCCTACTTTTCTCTGGCATTGTCGTTTGGGCCATATCAACGAGAAGCGCATATCCAAACTCCATAGAGATGGACTTTTGGACTCATTTGATTATGAATCATTTGAGCGATGCGAATCTTGTTTGTTAGGCAAGATGACTAAAGCTCCTTTCACTAGTTATACTGAGAGGGTTGAGGATCTTTTGGGTGTTGTACATAGTGATGTATGCGGACCCATGAGTTCCATGGCTAGAGGTGGGTATTTCTACTTTGTTACATTTACTGATGATTTCAGTAGATACGGATATGTGTATCTTATGAAGTGCAAATCCGAGACCTTTGAAAAGTTCAAAGAGTTCAAGAATGAAGTAGAAAACCAGTTGGGTAAAAGGGTTAAAGCACTCCGATCTGATCGAGGTGGTGAATACCTGAGTCATGAGTTCCGTGATCATCTGAAAGAGTGTGGTATTGTATCACAGCTCACTCCACCTAGAACACCACAACATAATGGTGTGTCTAAGAGGAGAAATCATACTCTGTTAGACATGGTACGTTCGATGATGAGTCATGCAGACTTGCCTGTTTCCTTTTGGGGTTTTGCTTTAGAGACTGCTGCAATGACATTGAATCGCGCTCTAACGAAAACGGTTCTGAAGACACCATATGAGATATGGATTGGGAAGCGTCCTAGTATGTCGTTCATTAAAATTTGGGGCTGTGAGGCATACGTGAGACGTCAAATGCCTGACAAGCTGGAACCCAAATCGGATAAATGTTATCTGGTGGGATATCCTAAGGAAACGAAAGGGTATCACTTTTACCTACCGTCTAAGGGCAAAGTGTTTGTCGCAAGGACTGGTGTCTTCTTGGAGAAAGAGTTCTTATCAAGAAAGACTGAAAAGGTAGAGCTTGAAGAAGTTCAAGAACCACATGTAGTGAATGAACCGGAATTGGATTCTGAGACAGGACTACGAGATGTTGTAGCTAGAGAACCTGCTCAGGGAACACAAGTCCTACGTAGATCTGGTAGACCGAGGTTTGAGCCTGAGAGATATGGATTTCTCGTGTCTCAAATAGGTAATGTTTTGCTTATGGATCATGATGATGAACCAGCAACCTACCAAGAGGCTATGAATGGACCGGAATCCGACAAATGGCTTGAGGCTATGAAATCCGAAATGGACTCCATGTATGCAAACCAAGTTTGGAACTTGGTGGAACCACCTGAAGGGGTACGACCCATAGGGTACAAGTGGGTCTTCAAGAAGAAGACCGACATGGATGGGAATGTACAGACATTCAAAGGGCGACTGTTGGCTAATGGTTTCAAGCAAATTCATGGTATTGACTATGATGAGACCTTTTCCCCTGTTGCCATGGTAAAGTCCATTAGGATATTGCTTGCTATTGCTGCGTATTATGACTACGAGATCTGGCAGATGGATGTCAAAACGGCTTTCCTTAATGGAAACCTCCTTGAGGAAGTGTATATGACACAACCCGAGGGTTTTGTATCCCCAGATGAAGCCACTAAAATATGCAAGCTGAATAAGTCCATCTATGGACTGAAACAGGCCTCTCGAAGTTGGAATCTTCGTTTTGATGAGAAAATCAAAGATTTTGGTTTCATCAAGAATGAAGATGAGCCTTGTGTTTACAAGCGAATCAGTGGGAGCATTGTTGTCTTCCTGATATTGTATGTAGATGACATACTGTTGATTGGGAATGACATTCCTACCCTGAAAGTTGTTAAGAACAACCTAGCGAACTGCTTTTCAATGAAGGATTTGGGTGAAGCGACTTATATACTCGGTATTAAGATCTATAGAGATAGATCGAAGAAGTTGTTGTGTTTGACCCAGAGTACGTACATCGAAAAGGTGTTGAAGCGGTTCAACATGCTTGAGTCTAAGAAAGGATTTTTGCTCATGTCTCATGGTGTGAATCTCTCTAAGGACCAGTGTCCAAAGTCTTGTGAAGATAAGGACCACATGAAGTTGATTCCATATGCTTCGGCAATTGGATCAATCATGTACGCGATGTTATGTACTCGACCCGATGTCTCCTTTGCCTTGAGCATGACTAGCAGGTATCAGTCAGACCCCGGTGAGTGTCACTGGATTGCAGTCAAGAATATCCTGAAGTACTTGAGAAGGACTAAGGATGTGTTCTTGGTGTATGGTGGAGAGGAAGAGCTCGTTGTAAGTGGTTACACAGATGCTAGCTTCCAAACTAACAGAGACGACTCCAAGTCTCAGTCAGGTTTTGTGTTTTGCCTGAATGGAGGAGCTGTGAGCTGGAAGAGTTCCAAGCAAGAAACAGTTGCTGATTCTACAACAGAGGCCGAGTATATCGTAGCAGCTAATGCGGCAAAGGAGGCTGTATGGATTAGGAAATTCATCGGCGAGCTTGATATAGTTCCTAGCATTGTTGGTCCCGTAGTTCTCTACTGTGATAACAATGGTGCAATTGCACAATCTAAGGAACCTAGATCTCATCAGCGCTCCAAGCACATACTTCGGCGGTTTCATCTTATTCGTGAGATTGTCGAACGAGGAGATGTAAACATTTGCAGAGTGCCGACTGAGGAAAATATTGCGGATCCGCTGACAAAGCCTCTCGCGCAGAGAAAGCATGATGGTCATACTAGATCGATGGGTATACGATACCTAAATGATCAACTCTAGCGAGAATCTTGTGGATTGCATGTAAATATGTATTTTGTTGGCTGTTTGTTCATATGATGAACATTATACCTAAGTTTTTCTTTTACAATTAATGACAAGTTCTTTTATTATGTCTTTTTCTATATGATAGTTAAATGTTAACATAATAGATACCCTTAGAATGTTCGCTTCCATGGGACATCAAGTACGTGACTTGAATGTGAGAGCCTATGATTTATTTGAAGCTTCATTCTTAAAGGTCCCTAGTCGAGTATCATCATACAAGCTAAGGTTGATGATGGTACATGAAGACTAGCACGTGTGTTGACTGATGACCGGTTCTCACAGGTCATGATATTGTGATATCAAGTCATCACGTGGGTACTTGTTAGTGAACAAGTTGTACTGGACAGACCCAACCTGAGACTACTCTGTGGATTGTCATCCAATCGTGTCACGAGTAGGTCTCAATTGACAATGGTGTTGTGATCCTTTGACCTGAAGTCACAACATTCATCAAGTGAGGAAGAGCGTGCTTTGATGTCATCTAAAGTCTTCCTTGAGAAAGGTTGATGATAAGGGTGGTTGTTGGGCATGTTACGAATCATTTGGGTGTTTGTGTGTGAGCAGATATGGGATTTGTCCTCCTGTATGACAGGAGTTGCATCCATGGGCCCCTTGATGGAACTGGACTGAGAAATGCATGGCCATGCTTGGTTGAGTCAATATGTGATATTGGACTCACCATTCTCTGGAAGTCCATCCTGGATCAAGAAACTTGGATTGAGCTATTACGAGGGTGACACGGTCCATGCCTCTAGTTCTTTCCGGATGTAAGGGACAAAGGGACAAAGACAACGCTGATACATTGGTCATATAGGCTTATGAGTCATAAACTCTTATTGCTTGGGGAGCAATGATGCATTGCTAGATGCCGCTCATTGTTTGTGAGGTTTTTGCTTTGATACTTTCGAGATCAAGTGAGAGTCTGTTGGAGTTACCATTGTGATCTGCAAGTGATCAAACATGTAATCTCACTGCCAACGCGGTATGGGCCTGCAGGGTCGCACATAAGAGATGTGGAGAAGTTGGATGATTGACTGTGTTGGTAAAGGTTGCCAATCACCGACCTGAATGGGGTTGTGGGCAAAGTGTTGCCTTAAAGGATCGTCGGGTTTGGGCAAATGTTGTCTTGGAGGGCTGGTAAGAATTGTCGTCCGAGGGTCGATAACAGTAGTCGAGAATCGTCTCTCTGATTCCCGCCGATCGACGAGAATCGTCTCTCTGATTCTCGCCGATCGACGAGAATCGTCGAGAATCAATATGTTGATTCTCGACGATCGACGACTTCGACAAGTATTGTGGACCGCGGCTCGACGGTCGACGAGATTCGACGTGTATCATCAAGTGCGGCTCGACGATCGGCGAGAATCGTCGAGTATTGTACTCTGATTCTCGCCGATCCATGGTGATGCTCGCTGATCGATTCTCGCCGATTCTCGCCGACTCTCGCCGATTCTCGCCGACTCTCGCCGATTGATACTTGCCGATTCTGAACCCTATTTCTGGGTGGTCTGCGGATAGCGATTTTCCTAAGTCTTTTATGCCTTCGGTATAAAAGGGACACTTAGGGTTTTCGGGTAATACATGCTTTTGACAGCCGATCGAATCGAAAACGACGGAAGCCGTTCCGCCTTTCCGATTCGCCGATCCCGAATCCCGCCACCGACGGAAGGGTTTCACCGCCGCCGTGTTCGCTCCGTCGACCTCCTCTTCTCCGGCGACTGTCGCTGGTGTTGCTTTTCCTGGCACGGACCTAGCAGTCCGTGGAATAGCAAAGGTGCGGTCATCGTTCTTCCCGATCTTCCGTGCGACGGAAAGCTCGGCGTTCTCCCGCTCGTGTGGATTTCTGCAGAGACGTGGATATTATTCCACGTAGAACTCGCCACTAGCAAGAAGACAAAGTTTGGAGCATCTCCGTTGAGTTATGACTCAACGCCACCGAGGTAATTTTTGCCTAGTTTTGTAAACTTCTTGATTCAACAGTCATGGCCCGATCCTATTTCTTTTGGGTTTTCTTAATGTTTTATCTTTCCGCTGCGTGCACAAGCGTTGTGCCATCCTCATAGAGAAACCCAACATATTATGTAGTATGGGATGCATAATATGTGTTTGTATATGGATCCACCATAGGAGGCAAAATGTGACGGTTATGTAGTATGAGATGCATAACCACCATCACATGAGTGCCCATTAGCACGTTTTCTTTTCTCATTGCATGCAGTGTTATGTAGTATGATATGCATAACATTTCATGTGTGCGCCGCTCATGCATGCATTAATGACTTTTTAGAATGCATAACACTGCATACAGTGCATATCATCGCATAAGCACGCGTGTTAAGTTAAGATTTACATGATGACACATGTACACACATGATTTTAAATAAGAATAAAGAATTCATGCATTCATGTCATAGGCACAAGAGTCAATAGGATGAGAGGATATCATTCTAAGTAGGACATAACATCATTATAAAATCCCAGAGCAAGTTGCAGCATAAACAAGTTTCTTTTAAGTATGGTATGAACTAGTCGTGTGGCTTTGTTGTAAGCTAGGTTTTTTTGATGAGTTGTCTGTTGCTTTTAGAAATGCCGCCAAAGCGTCCTGCGATGAGGTCAACTCCCCAATCGGAGAGTGAGCCATCAGGTGCGCAAAGTAATGCAATTATCGAGAGTCTGCGTCAGAGAAACGTGGCTCTGTCAAGGCAAATAGTTGCGATGCAACCGTAAATTGAGTATCTGTTGTCAGCTGCTCCTGCGCAGCAACCTTTAGTGCAAGAGCCTGCCTTGGGCAAAGCCATGCCTGATACCCCCATTCCTCTAGTGCCCCCGATGGCGATACCACCAGAAATGAATTTCATATCGCACTTCCAACGATTGGGACCTCCCACCTACGACGGGAGTGCCACTTTATGGTTTTAGATGATTGGATCATCTCCATCGAGGAGATGTTTTCATATTCCTGAATTCTAGAAACCCAGAAGGTGATGATTGCAGCCTATCAGTTAACGAGCTCGGCAAAGAGTTGGTGGATACGGGAAAGGGAGAGTCTGAAGGAAGGATGTTCTTTGGAATCTTGTAAGAAGATGTTGCTGAAGAAGTTTCTACCCTCGGTCGAGCAGGACCGTCTGATGAATAACTTCCTACATTTAAAGCAGAGACATCTCACCATGAGCGAGTACGAGATTGAGTTTAGCAAACTGAGTAGGTTTGCTCCTGATTTGGTAACTTTTGAGGAGGATAGAGTGAAGCGTTTCCTGGGAGGATAAAGAAGGGATGTCCAGCAGTAGACATGTGTGTTAGAAACGAACAAAAACAAACCGGAAGTGGAACAAAAACAAACCGGAAGTGGTTTAACAGAAACTTTATTATCTGCAAAAAAGTATCAATTACAATGGTATAGCCTCCCTTTTATAGAATGGAGGAGATGAGAGAGATTACAAATAAGCAATGTGGGACTAAAAATTTACAAGTATATGCGGCTTAACAAAAAGACAAACTGGACAAGCCGTGCGGTTAGACAAAACGGTTAGCCGCCCGACCACAACCGGGATGAGAGAACAATCGCCACAGGAGACCGCTAGACTGCCCGGTCTCCAAGTCGTCTGAGACAGGCCGCCTGACCGCTGGGACACCAAACTGCAACAGCCCAGCACACAGACCGGCTAGGAGAAACCGCCAAACCGCCCGGTCTCCGAACAGCAATAGACTGCCCGGTCTCCATCCTGCAACACTCCCCCTCAAGATGGAGCATAGATATCAATCATGCTCAGCTTGTCACAGAGGTGGAAAAAGGAAGCGGGCACCGGCTTGGTGAATACGTCTGCCAACTCGTTGTCGGAAGTAACAAACGGAGTGCAAATCTGCTTCTTCAATATCTCTTCCCGAAAAAAATGACAGTAGACTTCTATATGTTTTGTTCTCTCATGGAAGACCGGATTTTTGGAAATGTATATCGCGTCCTTGTTGTCACACAACATAGGAAGAGGATAGTTGTAAACCTCTCCTAAGTCAAGCATGAGAGCCTGCAACCATTTCAACTCACATGTAGTCGATGTCATGCCGCGATATTCCGCCTCTGCACTAGACCTGGAGACCACAGACTGTTTCTTGCTCTTCCAACTCACAAGATTGCCTCCAACAAACGTGCAGAAACCTGATGTCGATTTGCGGTCCCCTTTGTCATCAGCATAACATGAATCAGAGTACGCTTCAACCCTTAGGTGACCATTCTTCTGAAAGAGCAGTCTTTTCCCTGGTGCTGCTTTAATATACTCTAATATCCTTAGGGAAGATTGTAGATGACACTCCCTAGGAGCTTGCATGAACTGGCTCACCTTGCCAACAGCATACACGATGTCGGGCCTGGTTACCGTGAGATAAATGAGCTTGCCCACCAAACGTCGGTACCTCGTAAGATCGGATAGAAGAGGCGAGTCAGATGTCCAAGTTTTGTCTTCTCCAGCAGCCATTGGACAACGGGCAGGTTTAGCGCCAGTCAATCCTGCCTCATTTAAAAGATCAAGAGCATACTTCCATTGGGAAAGGACCATGGAGTTGGGCTTCCTAGAGATTTCAATCCCTAGAAAGTATTTCGGGGACCCCATATCCTTTGTGACCAGGTGTTGACGAAGGTGTTTCTTTGTCATCAATACCCCGTCCTGATCATCGCCAGTAAGAAGAATGTCATCAACATAAACCGCAAGAACAACCAGACCAGAGGCGGTTTTCCGAACAAACAAGGAGTGATCTACTGAGCTTCTCGTAAAACCAATGGCTGCAATAATGCCACTGAACTTGTCAAACCAGACACGAGTACTCTGCTTGAGGCCATAGATAGCCTTCTTTAGCCGGCATACTTGTGTCTCCCCCTGAGCAACATACCCAGGAGGTTGCTCCATGTAAACATCTTCCTGCAGATCACCGTAGAGGAAAGCATTCTTAACATCCAACTGCGAAATGGGTCAATCCCTGTTGACAGCGATAGAGAGAAGAACCCGAATGGTGCTGAGACGAGCCACAGGAGAGAAAGTATCGAAGTAATCAACACCATATGTCTGAGTGAAACCTTTGGCCACCAGGCGGGCCTTATAGCGATCCACGCTACCATCGGGACAAAATTTCACAACAAAGACCCAACGACAGCCAACAGCATCCGTGCCCAAAGGTGGGGGAACCAGGGTCCAGGTCCCCCGTTCAGTGAGGGTAGCAATTTCCTCATCCATAGAAATCTTCCAATGAGGAATAGTGAGAGCCTCCTGGTAGGTGCGGGGAGTGGCAGTCTCAGAGATAGCCAATGTAAATGCCCTGCGAGAAGAAGTCAGACGATCATATAAAACAACAGCAGCCAGCGGGTGCTGGGTACACGTCTGCACCCCTTTGCGAAGAGCTATGGGAAGATCCAGGTCGGCATGTTCCTTAGCAACCGGAGCATCCGTTGCGGAGAGAGCTGGCCCGGGAGGAGAGTGCGACAGCGGCGAAGAGGAGAGAGATGGTGGAGAAGAGGCGGTAGAGGGTGAAGAGAGTGAAGATAGTGGAGATGGTGGAGATGGAGGAACAGTAGGAGGAGCAGAGAGAATGGGGGAGTTGTGGTGAGAGGTAGGATCAGCAGGAGTAGAGGAGGAAGAGGAAGAGAAGTAAGAAGCATTTTCAAAGAAGGTGACATCCGCAGAGACAAATTGCTTGCGGGTAACGAGGTCAAAACAACAATAGCCTTTCTGAGTGGGAGAGTACCCCAGAAAGACACATTTAGTGGACCGCGGGGAGAGTTTGTCGCGGGTGGCAGAGGGAGTATGCACAAAGGCTGTGCAGCCAAAGATACATAGAGGAAGAGGAAAGGGGTCTTTGCCCGAATAGAGAATGGAGAAAGGAGTTTGCCCACGGAGAACGGTGGAGGGAATGTGATTGATGAGATAGCAAGCGATGAGAACAGCATAGCCCCAGTAGGAGCGAGGGACATGCATTTGCGTGAGCAGAGTGCGAGCGACATCAAGGAGGTGACGGTTTTTGCGTTCCGCAACTCCATTTTGTTGGGAGGTGTAAACGCAACTGGTTTGATGAATAATCCCATGTTGCGTGCAGAAAGAGGAAAAAGTTTGACTGAGATATTCTTTTGCATTATCCGAGCGTAAGATTTTAATTGAGACATCAAACTGAGTCTGAATGGAATGATAAAAGGATGTCCATACATCAAAAAGTTCAGAGCGGTCGCGTAAGAGATATACCCAAGTACAGCGAGAAAAGTCATCAATGAAAGTAACAAAATAGGAACTACCCCTACCAATGGTAAGGGTAGGAGCAGGACCCCAGATGTCGGAGTGAAGAAGATTAAATGGACGGGTAGAACCACGATCTTGCTTTGGAGGAAAGGAGGAGCGGTGATGCTTGCCAAGTTGACATGCATCACAATTAAGAGGAGGATGATGCAGAGGGAGGTGGGGAAGAAGTTGGCGAAGGAGCCGGGGAGGAGCATGACCAAGGAGAAGATGCTATTGGAGAAGATCTGTAGAGGAGGAGGAGAAGGCGGATAGAGCAGAGACGTTGTCGAGGAAGTAGATGCCGCCGCTCTCAGTCCCAGTAGCAATCGTCCGTTGGGAGTCCGGATCCTGAAAAGAACAAAAACTAGGAGTGAATGTGACAGAGCACTGTAGTTGCTTGCATAAAGAAGTAACCGATAATAAATTGCAAGGAAACTTGGGCACATAGAGGGTATCTGCCAGGCACAGAGAAGGAGTGACTTGAACCATGCCCGCCCCATGTACCGGGGAGGGGGAGCCATCAGCAACTATGACCGGGGGCAACCAATCATGTGTTTCTAGAGAAGAGAAAAACTGAGGATTGCCTGTCATATGATTTGTAGCACCAGAGTCGATCAACCACCGTCCACGAGTAACAGCATGGGCACTACCAGAAGAGGTGACCACCAAGGCGGACAACTTGGAGGTGGAATCCATTGAAGAGAGACGACGAGAGAATAGGAAGCGGGACAACAACAAGTCGCAAGCTGGGCGAACAGAATCAGGCCACGCGGCTAGGAAGGCCGCAGGCAGGAGAAAACAAGTCGGACGGCAAAAGTGAGGCCGCAATGACTAGGAAGCAGGAGCAGCTAGAAGGAAACAGGTCGCGGCGACTTAATGACAGGTCGCGGCAACAAAGAGGAGCAACGAGAGAAGAGAGGCAAGGAAAAACAAGCCGTGCGAACAGGGCAGCGGTCAGAAGAGGAAGGCAAGCCGCGAAGACAGGTCGCGGAAAGCAGAAACAAGCCGCGCGAACAGGGCAACAGTCAGAGTAAGAAAAGCCACGACCAAGCCGTAGAACCAAGCTGAGGGAAAGAAGTCGAGCGGCTAGAAGGTAGCCCGCGCGAACAGAAGAAGAAGATGAATCAGGAGGAAAAGATCGTTCCCTCTGATACCATGTTAGAAACGAACAAAAACAAACCGGAAGTGAAACAAAAACAAACCGGAAGTGGTTTAACAGAAACTTTATTATCTGCAAAAAAGAATCAATTACAATGGTATAGCCTCCCTTTTATAGAATGAAGGAGACGAGAGAGATTACAAATAAGCAATGTGGGACTAAAAATTTACAAGTATATGCGGCTTTACAAAAAGACAAACCGGACAAGCCGTGCGGTTAGACAAACCGGCTAGCCACCCGACCACAACCAGGATGAGAGAACAAGTCTCCACAGGAGACTGCTAGACCGCCCAGTCTCCAAGTCGTCTGAGACAGGCCGCCTGACCGCTGGGACACCAAACTGCAACAGCCCAGCACACAGACCGGCTAGGAGAAACCTCCAGACCGCCCGGTCTTCGAACAGCAACAGACCGCCCGGTCTCCATCCTGCAATAATGTGATTACCGAGCTGAAAGTTATGCTGAAGCAGTGGAAGCCACCTTGAAAGTTGTGGTGATTGAAAACGACAAGAATCGAGGCGCGGCGGCAAGGAAAGAGAAAAGAAAGGATTTGCTTCCAGTGCGGGCAGAAGGGATACCAGAAGTCTTCGTGCCCCCAGGCTCAGCCCCCACTGCAGCCTGCCCCACTTCGAGCTCTGCCGCCACCACCAAACCTGGATAAAGGAAAATGAAAGCTGAACGTGATGACCAACGAGGAAGCCCAAACCTCTACACAAGTGATATCAGGTTAGTCCAAGTTTAAAATATACTTATTACTTATCGTTGTTGCCCTAGTTATCATTCGTTTAGTTATGTATGCTACGGTCTTAGGGGAGTTTAAGGTGCGAAATAGGTGGGCGCGCATTCTTTTCGATTCGGGTGCCACCCATTCCTTCGTGGCCCGGAGGTTTGTTGATAAAAATCGTCTGGGTGTGGATCAATTAGGAGACTCCTTCAACGTTAAGCTTCCCTCCGGTGATTCTGTGATATCTAATCAAGGAGTTCTGAGATGCCCTATTTATCTTGGAAATTTTCTGGCCTTTGCGGATCTGATGTGATAGACCTCGAGCCAGGTACTCGTCCTATTACCAAAGCACCGTACCGTATGGCTTGCGTGAGTTGGATGAGTTGCGTACTCAGCTCGATGAGTTGCTGAGGTGTGGTTTTAATAGACCAAGTTCTTCTCCATGGGGTGCTCCTGTTTTGTTCGTCAAGAAGAAAGATGGATCGATGAGGTTTTGCATCGATTACAGAGAATTGAACAGGGTAACCATTAAGAATAGATATCCCCTGCCAGGGATTGATGATCTTTTCGATTAGTTGCATGGTAGCTCGGTATTTTCAAAGATCGATCTTCGCTCAGGCTACCACCAGTTGAGAATTCGTGAGGCAGATATCCCACGAACCGCTTTCCGTTCGCGACATGGACACTATGAGTTTTTGGTGATGTCTTTCAGTTTAACCAATGCACCCCCTGCTTTCATGGATTTGATGAATAGGGTGTTTAAGGATTTCTTGGACCGATTCGTTATTGTGTTTATAGATGATGTCCTGGTGTATTCCTGTAATGTTGAGGAGCATAGTTAGCATTTGCGTTTGGTTTTGTCAACCCTGGGGGAGCATAAGTTATATGTGAAGTTGAGCAAGTGTGAGTTCTGGCTACCTCAGGTGTCCTTTCCGGGTTATGTCGTAAGCAAGGACGGTATTTCTGTAGACCCGACCAAGATTTCTGTCGTGATGGAATAGGAGAAACCGTCTACACCTAAGGAGATTAGGAGCTTCTTTGGCCTAGCTGGCTATTATAGAAGATTCGTGGAAGGATTTTCGGTGTTGTCTGCTCCTCTAACTAGACTTACTCAGAAGAATACTGCATTCAGTTGGAGTGATAAGTGTGAAGAGGCTTTCCAAGAGTTGAAGAAGAGACTGTGTACTGCTCCAATTTTAACTTTACCTACTAAAGGAATTGAGTATGTCGTGTATGTCGATGCATCACACATCGGACTTGGTTGTGTTTTAATGCAAGATGGTAAGGTGATCGCGTATGGATCGAGGCAACTAAAGATTCACGAGAGAAACTATCCTACGCATGATTTGGAGTTTGCTGCTATAATTTATGAGCTGAAGCTTTGGAGACACTTATTGTATGTCGCGCTATGTAAGATTTATACGGACCATAAGATCTTGAAGTATGTCTTCACTCAGAAGGAACTAAATCTGCGCCAGCTTCGGTGGTTAGAATATGTGGCTGATCATGAAGTGGAAATACTTTATCATCCAGGAAAGGCTAATGTAGTAGCCGATGCTTTGAGTAGAAAGACCGCTAAAATTTTTAACCTGTCGGTACAGTCCTTGGTAGAAGAATTTCTGTTGATGGATATTGAGGTTGGGAGTAGTACTATACCTTCTAGTCTAGAAGCAGTAGAACCCTCTTAGATTTCCCTTACTCGAGCACATCCGAAGGATGATCCTGATTTGTTGTACCTCAGGAATAGAACAGTGAAGGGAGAGCTACCGGATTTCTCCTTGGATGAGTTGGATACCTTGAAGTATCGGGATAGATTTTGTGTCCCTGCCTTCGGCGATATTCGGGCTGAGATTTGTGCTGAAGCTCATGATTCTAGTGTAGCCTACCACCCTAGTTCCACTAAGATGTATAAAGATCTAAAGCAAATTATTTGGTGGTCAGGGATGAAGAATGATATCACGAAGTTTGTATCAAAATGTTATATGTGTCAGCGTGTTAAGGGTGATCATAGAAGGCCTGGTGGTAAGTTGACACCGCTTGATATTCCAAGTTGGAAATGTGAGAGTATTTCAATGGATTTCATCACTGGTCTACCAAAATCTCCCCGTGGGCACGACTCTGTTTGGGTGATAGTCGACAGATTAACAAAGTGTGCTCACTTTGTTCCGTTTAAGATTTGGTATTCGACGAATAAGATAGCTGAGCTATATCTTGAAGTGGTCATCAGGTTACATGGAGTGCCTGTTAGCATTGTATCAGATCGGGACTCTAGATTTACATCTCGCTTTTGGAAGAGTTTATAGGAGGGGTTGGGTACCGATTTAAGGTATTCCACCGCCTATCATCCGCAGACGAATGGTCAGACAAAAAGAGTAAATCAGATCGTAGAGGACATGATTAGATGTTATATTTTGGATCATGGTGGTGCTTGGGATGAACGTCTCAGACTCATGGAGTTTGCATATAATAATAGTTATCAAGAGATTCTGCAGATGACCCCGTTTGAGGCCTTATATGAGAGGCATTGTAGAACTCCTTTGTTTTGGGTTGAAGTTGGTGAAAGACCGTTGCTAGGTCCGGAAGCCCTTGAGGAGATGAATTATGTCATGACTCATATTCGAGAAAAGCTCTGTGTGGCTCAAGAGCTCTATGAGAAGTATGTATTCAACGAAGGGTCGATCTGGAGTTTGCCGTTGGAGACTTGGTTTTTCTGAAGGTTTCTCCGATGTCTGGCGTTAAAAGGTTTGGAAGGAATTACAAGTTAGACCCCCGTTTTGTGGGACCTTTCCAGATTCTTGAGCGCATCAGAGCGTCAGCTTATAGGTTGGATTTGCCTACGACCTTCCCTGGTGTCCATGATGTGTTACATGTGAGACAGTTGAGGAAGTGTGTTCGTAACGATTGTTAAGTCCTCGACTCGATGCCCCATATTCAGCCCAACCTTACGCATATGGAAGAACCTATTCGTATTCTGGATTCTCAAGAGTGTGTGTTGCGGAGAAAGACCATCTCTATGGTCAAGATTTTTTGGAGAAATCAAGACGTCGAGAGCACAACGTGGGAATTGGAATCAGCAATGAGAGAATCTCATCCGCACCTCTTCTCTTAGTTTCGGGTATGTCGTTATGTTTTCAGTTATGTTTGGTTTTATCGTTTTGATTTAGTTTTGGAGTTGTGTTAAGTTTCGGGACGAAACTTCTTTTTAGGGGGAGTGACTGTAACGCCCCTGATTTTTAGATGATTTTATTCGATTGGGCAACGTCATATTTATGACGTCGTGACGTTACTTTTAGCGTCGAGTTGACGGCGCAATGTCGTTAAGCCATTTTCGCGTACGTGCGGTCGAGTCGGCCGAATTCTTGTTGTAATGGAAAATTTTGTATTTGGAATTTAAGTTAAGTAATTTTGGACTTGCTCGTCAAGTTTCGTCGCAATCCGAACATTTTTGGAGTCTCGGCGTGCGATTGAAGTTTTGGATTGTTTATGTTAGCCGTATACTTTGAAGATTAATATCTCGGGAATGCCTCGTCGGATTTTGGTTTTGACTTCGCCGTTGTGTTCGTAGCGTCAGTGTTCGCCTACGGTGCGAATTTCGTTAAATTCGGTGCGTGTTTGGGCCTCCGTTTTGAACTCGTGTTTTTTTATTCAAAAATATATAAATATGATTATTTTAATATTAAAAGCACTATTCAAAAATGTCTTGTACTATTCATTTGTATAGTTTAATTTTTGGATATATTTGCAAAAGAAATTGTTAGTACTCGAGCCATTTGCTAGATATACTCGAATAACCCTTTTTGATATGCACGAGAGACCTTTTATATATACACAAGTCCTTCTTTTCAGCTACTAGAGTGATTTATGGACCTACTTGAGTAATCCTTCTTACCTTCTCGAGTGATTTTTCAGTTACACGAGTAGTCATTTTTAAACTACTCGAGTAATCATTCTGAATTACTCGAGTAGTCATTCTGAACTATTCGAGTAGTCATTTTGAACTACTCGAGTAGTCGTTTTCTACCTCTCGAGTACCCGTAAGCTTGTTCTCGTGTAGTCCGCTGCAGTTTTTATTCGGGAGCCATTTAAGGGTCAAAACGATGTCGTTTGGAAAAATGTTTAACATGAAATTTATTCGTCTCGACGAGATCTACAACTTTCATGTTGGACACTTTTCGATTTAAAGCAATCCTAAACCTTTATTTTCATTTTCTGCGCACCAGCGCGTAAAGAAGTCCGTTTTAGACAAATGATTTTATAAATATATATATTTATATATACATTTATATGTCCTTATATATATATACTCTGATAGTTATATTAAGAGAGAAAATTCATTCATCTTCTTCGATCTTTCCTCCCGAACCAGAGTGGCGTGAGCGTGAAAGAGAAAATATACTTCGTGAACCTTCTGGTGGCCGCTGACGGTGCTCCGGTGCTCGAAATTTTCATCTGAACATAGATTCGGAAAGCTCTCGCCGAGAGCTACGCCATCGTGGTAATATCTTCCCTGTTTCTTAAGATTTCTCGTTAGGGTTTTTCGGCCCTAACCTCCTTTTCGGCCGTTCTTGTTCAGATTTCAACTCCTCCCGCATCCTTTTGCCCCGATCTATGATGTGGAGTGATTCAGAGGACTTTTCCGGTAAAACCATGACATGTGGTGGTTTCTCCTCGTTTCTTCTTGTCCGATTTGATGGTAACGACTATGTTTTCATGTTCTTTAAAATTTTCTACACTTATTCTTCCAAATTATTGTTATGAATAACCTTCTCAATGATCACATAATGTTGTAACGTTTTGTCATGGTGAACTCGATTTTGTCTGGATATATTTGACCGTTCTTGAAGTGTCTTATCGATGGCTTCAAACGTCTTAGATTTCGTTATTGAACGGATTAGAGTTATCTAGGATTGCAAATCGTTCCTAAGGGTTGATCAACCACGTCTTGAATCTACTAATGTCAAGTAGAATCCGACGTGCCAAATCTCGAGATATTTGTGTTGTGGTTTCTTTGGGTTTCTTGATTGCGGGAGTTAGTGGACGATTCCACCTCCGCAGTGGTTGTTTCCTTCATTAGTGCCCTGTGGAAGTCTACCCGGCTTTTGGATGTCTGCGGTGTATGGTGGAGAGTATGAGACTCCCTCGCAGTTAGAAGGATTTTATATCCGTGTTTTTGGGTGGTGTGTACAAGAGTGACCACCTCGCCTGTATTTTTGGGTGGTGTGTCCACGAGTGACCACCTCGCCTGTGTTTTAAGGTAGGGTCGGCCACAAGTGCCTAATAAAGATTTTGTATTTATTCCTTACGATTTATTCATGTTGTCACCTTATAGCCTCGTGCATCTGGTGTACTATTGTTGTACGTGACGAATCACGTAAGAGTTTTTTTTCCCGATGGTGACTTATTCCTCTTTTTGTGCTTTATTTCAGTACTGTTGGTCTTGGGTTGGTACCCCTTTGACCTTTGTTTATTTGGGCTTATTATTTTTCTTCTACCATTTGTTCCTTCTTGCTGAGATGTTCTGTCTTTGGAATGCCTCAGGTTCAGAGTAGTAGCAGATAACAGAGCTAGTTTTAGAGTTCCCAGGCGGCAGTGTTGGCCGTGGTTGTTACCCCGTCTCAATGAGGTGTTTGTTGTTTATTTAGTAACTGGTTCAGACATACTTTTCTGTATGTGGGTTCGTGTCAGTTTGTTGACGCCCACAGTATTGTTATTTTTTTGATACTTGCTAGCTGCTTAGTTTTTCTATATGTGGATGTGGATTGCTTACTCTCTGGGATGATTTATGCTAGGAATGCATGTTAGGTATTTTTAAGAATAAAATCTACTACTATTACTTCATGCACTGCATAATTAAAAAAGTCTAACTTGTTATATTTGGCGACCGTAAAAGCTATCCTTACTACTATTATAAATTTAGAGTCTTGCATAACATGAGTTGTCCCTTGGGGACATTTATACTCATATAGGATGTTTGAGTCAATCTAAACAAGTATTTTTCCGCAGCGTATAACCATATTTTGATTCGTGGACTAAGTGAGCCACTAAGGTGAGAGATACGTCTAACAATTGCACTTAACTGATTTTCCTTAAAACAGCTGAAACAATCTTTCTTCATGTTTAAGTAGGTGTCTACCTGAGCATCCGCAGTTATCCCCTGCTGACGTGGCATCATGACGCGCATTTTCCCTTACTCTGATAAGATATTTTATGCGGTGAAAATGCGGGTTGTGACAGCGTGCACCTAATTTCCCAAGCCAGAATACTTAACCAATTGCTCAGAACAGAGAAACAAACCCCTGAGCTGCAACGAGGAGGTCCCGCCACACACCCGAAAGATTATAGAGAACTTCCCCTCTCTAGCCAATGCCGAGTTAGGCACCTTGGAGGGCATTGGAAGTACCAGACTATCCATCCGAAAACTGCGATCAACAGTGTGCAAGTTCTAGCCGGTCAAGATTAGCCAGAGAGAGACAAAAGGAAGCCCCCCCCCCCCAAATGTGCCCTTGGGAGTATTTTTATAGTTTTTCATGAATGGTTTGCAAATAACAGAATCTCATCTTTTGGTTTTACTAAGCGCATCCCCAGTTCATCTGCCAATAACGAAACACCACTGTTCAGAAGGGCTATCTACAGACCAATATGGGCCCCCTGGAAAATACACCTGGGGTGAGCCGACTATATCATTTCCACTCGACTCGATGCTGCTAGTGACCGGTGAAGCTGACACTCGTCACCCACATTTATCCCCTGTTCCAAAACAAAGCCGGCTCATTCCGCTCGCCGATCGCCGATCGCCAGCTGGGGTCCGGGTCGAGTGCAACCTAAGTAGATCTACTCTCCCACACTCGTATGGGGCGAGCGGGGAGGTCTACCCTCCCCTCTCCACTTGAACTTGTAATGGCCAGAATCACCACTTTGATCAGGCCTTTGAAGGGTCTCACTCAATAAATACGGGGTTGTGTTGGGTACATTGGAATATATATGTACCAGATTTGAAGAAGTCTCACCCTACTCAATGATATACATCAAGGTGTATTTGATGTGTTTTGAGTTTATTTGTGCATGTTAAGTAATTGCAGGATTGCATAAAAAGTTTCTAAGTCCATGTGTCGACACCTAGAAGAAAATTGTCGCCACTTAAGAAGACTTGTGTCGACACCTAGAGAAACTGTGTCGACACTTGGAGTAATTGTGTCGACACCAGAGAGGCAGAGTCGACACCAGAAGAAAAGTGTTGACACATACAGGCAGTGTCAACACACAGTGAAGAATTGTCTACATAATCTGTGTCGACACTTAGAAGCAGTGTCGACACCCAGAGAAACTTTGTCGACATCAAAAGTGTCGACACCAGGAGGCTGTGTCGACACTCAGCAAACTTCAACAAAGTTTAAGTACATATGTCGACACAAAGGAGATGTGTCGACACTCAGTAAAGTTTCAAAACATGAAGGCATGTGTCGACACAAAGGAGATGTGTCGACACTCAGCAAAGTTTCGACATAAGAAGATGTGTCGACACAAAGGCGTTGTTGTACAACCCCGTGTCCGGCGAGCGGGTCCCGCCAGGGAAGTCGAGCAGACCTAGCCCCGCGACCCGTACCCAAGCGGCGAACAGATATACGGCAGGAGGGCTGGCCCGCTCCCGCCCATTTCAGGCGAGCGAGCCGGGCGAGGCGAGCGAGCGGGTCGCGCAGAGAATCGCTGACCAAAGCGGACGGGTTCGGCGACCCGCGGCTAGCGAGCCGATCGGGGGGGTCGCGATGGCCGCCTGCCAGCCCCTACACGCGACCTGGTCGCCTACCCGCCCCGACAGAAGACAGGCAGGTCGCGGCGGTCCGGCTCGCGCTCGCCCAGGAAGAATAGGCGGACCGCTGGAGCCAGGTCGTGGCCGCTGAAGCCAGGTCGTGCCCGCCTCCCGCGGAGGGGGATTGGAGGCGAGCTGACTCCCAAGGGGTGCGAATAGCCCCTCAGAACAGCGGAGCCACGCTGTTGGCAGACCAGGCTGGACTGCGCATAGCCCCTCAAAACAGCGGAGTTTGGCTGTTGGCAGACCCAGCTAAGGGCCTTTTGGTATTTTCAGGTCAGTTATTTTGGTTATTGGCAGTTCAGATTCCGAAAAACTATAAATAAGACCCAAGGGGTACCTCAGAGGACACGCTTTCAGTGCCTCCTTACTCTCGTTTCCAAGTGTTCTATGAGAGTACCTTAGCTCGGCTTCTGGCTAAGGAGGGGAAGCACTCAGAGATCTTCCGGGTTTGTGGTGGGACCTCCCTGCCGAGCCCTTGGGTCTGTTTCTCCTTGTCTTCTTCGTTGTTTTTCTTGCAGGAGCAAAGTAGGCGCGAGACCACCCCTTCCCCAAGGGTCGAACTCCACAAGAGGCCGGATTCCGGTTTCAACATCTTGGTGCGGTGAGCGTGGACAGTGGCCAGTGCAGAAAAGTTTCAGCGAGCTCAATGACGGGAGGACAAGGATCTGACAGGCAGGACTCGCCGCCCCCCTGCCTCTCGCAACGGTGGGAATGTTTGAAGACTTCAGGAACGAGGTGCTGGGCCTCGTCAAGATCGCACTCGGCGTGCGGGCCGAGTGCTCGACTCCGGCAGCCCAGATCGCGGCCGCCCCCTCTTTGGGCGAGGACGCCCCTGGCCGGCGAGCTGGAAAGGAAGTGGCCGAGGAAGGCCGAGGGGGCGAGCTCTCAGGGCGCGAGCTTTTCCCTGGCTCGGCAAGCCGAGGCAGATTCGGCGAGCTGGGTCCGCGAGATTTGCCGGCTCGCCCAGTGGGGGGATGCAGTCCTTTCAGCGAGCTGGTTTCCTCAGCACCAGTTCCAGAAGGGTTCAGGGAGCCCGAGATGTCCTACTACACCGGGAATGGAGACCCGGTTCAGCACGTCCAATGGTTCGAAGACGTGGTCTCCATCCGTCAGATGTCGGACGGATTCAAGTGCCGTCTCTTCGCCATCACCCTCCGAGTGAAGGCAAGGGAGTGGTTCCACCAGCTCCCGGCCAGCTCCATCTACTGTTTTGAGGACCTTCGCCGAGGGTTCATGTTGAGGTGCACTACTTCGAAGAAGAGGAAGAAGGAGTCCGAGTCGTTGTTCCACATTAAGCAAGGAGCGAACGAGACTTTGGGGAGATATGTGGATCGATTTCAGGAGGAGTTTACCCAGGTCCAGGAGATGCCGGGCCATAGTCTGATGATGGCTTTCACCCTGGGCCTGCAACAGGGTTTCTTCTGAATGGAACTGAAGAGAGTTCCCCCTCTCTCCTACGAGGAGTTGATGGAGAGGGCAGCAAGAGAGGTCGACGGTGAGGCGTCGAACCCGGAATTCGTGAGGAAGCTGGCCAGGTGGGCGACGGAGGAGGAAAAGGAGTCAAAGGGAGGAAGAGGACAGGAAGAGAGAAGAGGGGAGCCTAGGCAGAGGGAGCAGAGGCAGCTCCAGTGGCAGCAGCAGCCGAGGTGGGGGTACCAGGAGCCCGACCGTCGGCTGGGCTGGAGACCTGAAGGGCAGGGGCAAGGGCCACAGAGAGGGTACTTCGGAAGGGGTCACTATCAGGGGAGGCAGGACCAGTTCCACCCACCGGGCTGGAGGCAGGGTCAGAGGCCCCGGCTCCCCGATCAGGAGGAGGCCATGGCCATAGCTTTGGGAGCAAGGAGGGGGATCATAAGGAGGAGGAGAAGGGAGTTCAGGGTGGAGCTGCCCTATTGCGACTTCCTTCAGGAAGAGGGGCACGCAACAGCCACGTGCCCGGAATTCTTGGAGATGAGAGAGAATAGGGAGCGGCAGCAGCAGCAGGAGGCACGGCAAGAAGTGAGAATCGAGGAGGTCCTACCTCGGGCGGAGGAGGATCATTGCGAGGACCGGGTTGATGTCGGGACCCGAGGAGGGATCAGAGTGATCCACGGGGGAGTGGGGATCGAGGCTTCCCGCAAGGCAAGCCTCCACACCATGTACCGGCGGAGCGTCGCCTCTACATCCCAAACCCCGCCGCCGGAGGAGAGGATCACCTTCTCCAGAAGTGATATGCCAGACCACGAGGATCTGTTCTGTGATGCGCTGGTCATCAAGGCCGCCATCGAGAATTTCACTGTCTCGCGAATCCTCGTGGACAATGGGAGCTCCGTCAACGTCGTCTTCAAAAAGGCATTTGACGCAATACAGGTGGAGGCTAAGAGGGTGCTGGCCTCGGACGGGCCCTTGTTCGGGTTCTCGGGAGAAAGGAAGGAAGTAGAGGGAGGAGTCGGCCTCCATGTCACCCTGGGGGGGCAGTCCCGAAACTGCAAGTTCGTCATTGTGGACGCCCCCAGCAGCTACAGCGCAATCTTCGGGAGGCCCTTGATCAGCGCCTTCCGCTGCGTCCCCTCATCTTTCCATCAGTGCTTGAAGTTCAACGCTGAGGGGGTGCAGGTCAGGGTTAGGGGGGACCCAAAGGTGGCACGGGAGTGTTATGTCACTGCGGTGAACACCATCTCTTAGCAGGAGGGAGCCAAGGAGATGGGGCGGAGGATGGAGGAGGTCGAGCAGGAAGCAGGAGTGGTGGAGCTGGGAGTGAAGGACTGCGCAGAGAAGGCGGCAGGAGGAGATCTGGAGGAGGTGGCCGAAGTAAGGGCCGTGGGAGGAGAGATGGAGGTAGAGGTCCCCGTTCCGGAGGAAGGGGACGCCGAAGGATGGGGGGAGCGGTCCAAGCTGGAGGCGACAGAGGAAGTGGTGGAGCTGGAGGTGCTCACCCGGGGAGGAAGGATGGAGAAGGTTCGCGTCAGCGGAGAGCTGACCCCGGAGGACCAAGGCAGGATGCTGGAGTGCATCCAGAAGAACGTGGACATCTTCGCCTGGAACGCCGCGGAGATGCCGGGGGTTGACGCGGATGTGGCCTGCCACCGCCTTAACTTGGACCCGGGAACACGCCCCGTCCAGCAGAAAAAGAGATCCACGACAGACAAGCTGGCGGAACCCATCAGGGAGGAGGTGGCGAAGCTTCTCAAGGCTAGTTTCGTGTCCGAGATTCAGTATCCCGGCTGGGTCTCCAACGTTGTGATGGTTAAAAAAGGAGACGGCCGCTGGCGATTGTGTATCGATTTCTCCTTACTTAATAAAGCTTATCCTAAGGACTGTTATCCTTTGCCTCGGATCGACGCGCTGGTTGACTCAGCCGTCGGCTTTTCTGTAATGAGTTTTTTAGATGCCTTTTCAGGTTACCATCAGATCAGGATGCACCCCCCGGACATCAAGGATGTCTCGTTCATCACAGGGGATGGATGCTACTGCTACAAGATGATGTCATTCGGGCTGAAGAACGCTGGGGCCACCTACCAAAAAATGATGGATAGGGTCTTCAAGGAGCAAAGGGGGAGGAACTTGGAGGTGTACGTGGACGACCTCATGATCAAAAGCCGGGATGTGGACTCCCACCTCCGGGACTTGGAGGAGACCTTCGCCACCCTGCGCAGATACAAGATGCGGCTGAATCCCCTTAAGTGTGTCTTTGGGGCCGGCCGGGGGAAGTTCCTGGGGCATCTCCTCACCCCCGCGGGGGTCGAGCCGAATCCAGACAAGGTCAAGGCTATCTTGGAGCTAGGGTCCCCGCGGAATGCAAAGGAGGTCCAACGGTTGACAGGCAAGCTAACAGGGCTGAGTCACTTCCTTTCTCGGACAGGGGAGAAGTGCTCCCCCTTCTTCAAAACGCTAAGGGGAGGTCAGAGGTTCGAATGGACCAAGGAATGCGAGGAGGCGTTCCAGGCCCTCAAGGCGCAGTTGACACAGGCTCCGCTGCTCCAAGGGCCGAAGGAGGGTGAGGATTTGTTCTTATATCTCGGGGTCGGGGCGGAGGCTCTGAGCTCCGTCTTGGTTCGAGAAGAGGGAAAGAGGCAGCTCCCTGTCTATTACGTCAGCCGGGTCCTGAGGAAGGCCGAGCTCCGGTATCCAATCTTGGAGAAGCTTGCATTCGCCCTTATCATCTCGGCTCGGCGGCTGCGACCTTACTTCCAGGCGCACTCAATCCGGGTGGTGACCGACCATCCCCTCCACAACATCTTCGAGGGGGTGGAGGATTCAGGCCGGCTGGCCAAATGGTCGGTGGAGCTGAGCGAGTTCGATGTCTCCTTCGTTCCGCGGCTCTCGATCAAAGCTCAGGCGATGGCCGACTTCCTGGCCGACTACGTGGTGGAAGTAGCAGAGGAAGAGCTCACCCGCCCGACCCCCTGGACAGTGAGGGTGGATGGAGCCTCAGGGAGGCACTCCCTTGGAGTGGGGGTGGTCCTAGAAAGCCCTCAAGGGACTCAGATTGAGCAGACGGTGGTGGTGCACTTTCCCATTACCAACAACCAGGCCGAGTACGAGGCCGTGATAGCGGGGCTGCGCCTGGCCAGGGAGTTGGGGGTGCTGGATGTGGAGGTCCTAACTGACTCCATGGTGGTGACTTCCCAGATCAACGGGGAGTTCGAAACAAGGGAGCCCGCTCTGAAGTTATACTTGGCCAAAGTGAAGGGGGTCATAGGGACCTTCCAGACCTTCTCCATCCGACACGTGCCAAGGGGAGAGAATGACCAGGCCGACCAGCTTGCAAAGCATGGCCCCCGGGTGGAGGCACCATCACCGACCTGTTCCGTCCCTCCATCGAAGAAGGGGAGCTCATGGAGATCGACCAGCAAGCCTCGTGGATGGATCCAGTAGTAGTTTTCCTCTCCACAGGAGAGTATCCGGAGGGGGTAGACAGGAAGAAGCTGAGGCACAAGTCCGCTTACTACCTCCTTAAAGACGGGCAGCTATACAGGAAGACCCTCTCCGGGATGCTGGCTCGCTGCGTAGCCAAGGGTGAGGCGCAGAGGATCTTGGAAGAAGTCCACTCCGGGGAGTTCGGGAGTCATTCCGGGAGTCGGACCCTGGAGGGGAGGATAGTCAGGCAAGGGTATTTCTGGCCCACCCTGGGCCGAGACGCCGCGGAGTTCGCAAGGAGATGTCATAAGTGCCAGCTGTTTGCCCCCCTCCAGCTACAGCCGGCCCAACAACTCAAGAGTATCACGGCCCCCTGGCCCTTTGCAATCTAGGGAATGGATTTGGTTGGACCGTTTCCCCAGGCCAACGGTTAGAGAAGGTTC
Organism: Platanthera guangdongensis; assembly: GCA_039583875.1. Lineage (NCBI taxonomy): Eukaryota > Viridiplantae > Streptophyta > Magnoliopsida > Asparagales > Orchidaceae > Platanthera > Platanthera guangdongensis. The sequence goes on from CM077149.1 coordinate 49,244,242, forward strand.
CTCCTAGTGATGATCGACTACTTCTCGAAGTGGATGGAGGTGAAGGCGTTGGCCAAGGTGACCTCCCAAGTGATCAGGAACTTTGTCTGGGGGGAGATCATCTGTCGCCATGGGCTGCCCCAGGCCATCGTCACCGACAACGGACCCCAGTTCGCCAGTGCCGAGTTCACCAGCTTCTGCGAGCAGCTTGGAATCGACCTCAGGTTCGCCTCGGTCCACCACCCCAGGAGCAACGGGCAGGTGGAGGCCGCGAACAAGATCATCGTGAATCTCCTCAAGAAAAAGGTGGACAATTTGAGGGGGAGCTGGGTGGAGCAGCTCCCCGCAGTTCTTTGGGCCCTAAGAACCACCCCTAACACGGCCACGGGGGAGACCCCCTTCAAGCTCTCCCATGGGTGCGAGGCGGTGCTCCCCATAGAATTGGAAGTCCAAACGCCGCGAGTCGGGGCGGCCAGAGAGGGCCGAGAGGAATGGCGAGCCGAGAACGAGGGGGAGCTGAGACTCTCCCTTGAGATGGTGGAAGAGTTGAGGGACCTTTCGGCCATCCGACATGAGGAGGTCAAAAGGAGGATGGCAAAATACTTTGACAAGCATGTCAGGGTCAAGCAGTTCGCGGAAGGGGACCTGGTACTGAAGAAGGTGGACGCGGCAGGGAGGTCAGCGTCCGTGGGGAAGCTCAACCCCAGCTGGGAGGGGCCATTTATTGTGAAAGAAGCTTTGAAGTCAGGGGGCTATCGGCTCCAAAATGTAGAGGGCGAGACCCTGAGTCTCACCTGGAGTGGAGACGACCTGAAAAGATTTTTTCCCTAAGCACCTGTAAGCAACACGTTGGTTATAGTGAATTCCTTTCCCCCCCCAGTATTGTCGCAGCCAGCTAGCATAGAGAATTGGAATGTGTTTGGACCCCGAGGAGATCCCGCTGCCAGGCTCTCACCTAGCTGGCAGGGCCGGAAGTCACTCGGTGTCATCCCTAGCCTCGAGAAGATCCCGATGCCAGACTCCCACCTAGCTGGCAGGGCAGGAAGTCACTCGATGGAATGAGTTTGGACCCCAAGAAGATCCCGCTGCCAGGCTCTCACCTAGCTGGCAGGGCCGGAAGTCACTCGGTGTCATCCCTAGCCTCGAGAAGATCCCGTTGCCAGGCTCCCACCTAGCTGGCAGGGCCGGAAGTCACTCGATGGAATGAGTTTGGACCCCGAGAAGATCCCGCTGCCAGGCTCTCACCTATCTGGCATGGCCGGAAGTCACTCGGTGTCATCCCTAGCCTCGAGAAGATCCCGCTGCCAGGCTCCCACCTAGCTGGCAGGGCCGGAAGTCACTCGATGGAATGAGTTTGGACCCCGAGAAGATCCCGCTGCCAGGCTCTCACCTAGCTGGCAGGGCCGGAAGTCACTCGGTGTCATCCCTAGCCTCGAGAAGATCCCGCTGCCAGGCTCCCACCTAGCTGGCAGGGCCGGAAGTCACTCGATGGGATGAGTTTGGGCCCTGAGAAGATCCCGCTGCCAGGCTCTCACCTAGCTGGCGGGGGCGGGAGTCACTCAATAGCAATAACTTGCGACCCAGAACGAATCACGCTGCCGGGCTCCCACCTAGCCGGCGGGGCCGGGAACTACTCAAACGATGTTAACAACAGGTCGGAATCACAAAAGTTAATCAAAAAGGGGAGGGGTCTAACATAGCCCCCCAGCCCCAGGAAAGGCGGCCGAATGAAGGCGAGAACCTGGGCGAGAATCCACAAGAAATTAGGCAATACAGACAAGGGACGAGCCGGCTCGCCTCGCTCGGCGGGCGAGCAGCCGCCTCATCAGGGCTGGTCCGCAGAGGTAGGTCGCCCCGCATGGCAATAACAAGTGTACGAGTAAGGCATGCGAGAGAGCATTTATAAAAGCAATAATAGGTGAAAATCGCGAAGTCTAGGCGCAGCTCGCGCGTACATCTCAAAACAGGTAAACATACATGACAATATACATTAAAAAAAAATGTCGAAAAGCGGGGAAGACGCGGATCCGGGGCGAGAAGTCCTAGATGGGCTGGAAGGATTTGTCCCCAGGGTCTGGCACGGGAAGAAATAGCGCCGGCACCACGTCCTCCGCCGAGAGTTCTGCCGCCTCGCCCTTGAGGAGATCCGCGCGTCGCAGCATTTGCATCGTGTACTTCGCGGCGCTGGCGGCGTTCTTTTGCATCAGCACCTCCAAGTCGTAGTCGGAGAAGTGCTCGAGCGGACAGACCCTGCTGCCCGAAGGATGGACAGCGGCGGCGGCCTCCAGCTCGCGTACCCGCGCCTCCAACGCCGACTTGTCCTGACCAAGGGTGGCGATCTCAGCGCCCATCCGACTGGCCGTCGCAGCATCCTGACAGGAGGAAGAGAAAGTTATAAGGTAGATTCGCGAGAAAGGGCGGTTGTCGAGGGTGAGCACATACCACCCCGCCCAAGTACTGCGCGAGGGACTCCTCTGCCGCGTCGGCCTGCCTCCTCTGAATGTTCGCGTCCTCCTGAGCGAGTTTTTGGGCCTCCTCCCTCTCGTCCGCCAGCTTCTTCAGGGAGGTCGCGTTCCGCTCCAGTTGGGTACAGCGCCTCCCTACTATATGAGCTAGCTCCAGGCCGCGTAGCTGGGCCCGCGCGCTCTCGTGGACCAATACCCGCGTCACCTCTTTGTCGTAGATGGCGGCGTCCTCTCGCGAGTACAGGACGAACGAGAAGTTGTAGGCCTCCCCACCGATGGTGTCCTGCTCCATCCAACTTGGCAGCAAGGTCGAGATCGCGGCGCGATTTGCCTCCTTGTCCCACGACAGGAGCGGGGCGCCGAGCTCGTCCAGATATCTCTCGCCGTAGCCAAAGTTGCGGTGACCCCTCGGCACCGGCTTCGCGGCAGCTTGAGACCCGTCCGGCGGCGCGGAGGTGCCCGCCGCCCTGTCCGGGGTGTCGCTGGTCGAAGCAACCAGCGGGGGCGAAGGGCCCTCGGCCGGAAGGACCGCAGGGGCCTTGCCTTTCCTTTGGCTCGCGGTGGGTTGCTGACCCGCGGTCTTCGCCACCTTCGGCGGAGGGGTGGGCTGTCCGCCACCCGGCCGCTTCTTGGCCGGGACCGACGGGATGTCGCAGTGAGCGGCATCCGCATCCTGAGCTCGGGAGAGAACCCCGGGGGGGGGGGGATCCGAGCGCTCTCGTAAGGGGGGTGAAGAGGGATGTCGCGCTCGCCTGCCAAGAAGAAGGGGTGAGATAAAGGAAAACGGGGGGGGGGGGGGGTAAGTCAGAACAGCGGCGAGTGGCAAACCTCCCCCTGGCGGGACGGCGGCGAGGTCGTCAAGATGGCGGCGCAGGTACGCGACCTCGAAATTCTTCCCGACGAAGAACCCACACAAGTCGGCCTCATGGCCCCCTAGGCTGGGCGGACGGTAGCTCGCCTCGCTCAGCTGCACCGGCGAGAAGGGGACGTTGCCGAAATCCCCTTTGACGAACAAGAACTTTTTGAGCCAGTTGTGACTCTTATTTACTGTCTCCCGTACCTTGAGGTGAGCGGTGGAGAAGTAGGCGGTCCCATCCCGGTTCGCCCGGAAGGAGAACAGTTTCCGGAAAACGGTGAGGCTGAACTCGACTCGCTCCTCTCGCAGGAAGCAGGCGAACCCCACCATAACGGCTATGGAGTTCGGGGTCATCTGTCCTAGGACGACCCCGAAATACTTCAGCACCTGGCGCACCTCGGGCCACAGGGGGAGTCGCAGGCCCACCTCAAAGTGAGCTAGAGGGATGGCGAGCTCGTCCCTAGATAAGTCGTTGATCTTTTCGCCATCCCCGGGCCATCTCGCAGAAAAGCCCGGCGGAACGTGGTCGCCAAGAGCATCCAGATACTCGCGCTCCGAGATGACGGCGTGAGGAAAGTTGTGCTCTGAGTAGGTCCAGGCGTACTTACTTCGTCCGTCCACGTCGCCGCCGCCTCCGCCCATTCCCATCGAATCGCCGCCGAACGTGCGAGACAAATCCAGAAGGCGAGCCCGAGCCGTGTGTCGCGGGGAATAGGAAGCGAGAGAGCGTCTGGAATCGGTGAGGGAATAAGGGCCTGCAAGGCCTATTTATAGGGAAAGAGAAAGGGCGGGAAACTTCCCGCCGAAAGAGGGGGTGCAGATTGCAAAAATCAGCCTGACGTTTCGACTTCACGACGCGCGGCCGTGCCGCCGAGGCCGGTCAGGCGTGGTTCTCGCCCGACCGTGTCCGCGAAAAGCGTGCGCGGGCGACTCTCGGCCCGCACCCATCCGGGATTCCGCGCGAGCCGGGAGACACCCGGCTGGCGAGCCCCTCGGCTCGCCCCCGCCCCGATCGGCAGGTCAGGCAGAATGAATCTCTCCCCTGTACCGCCCCGCAGAGAGCAAAAGCAACAGCTTGGTAATTTCAATACACCTCAGCAGTAAAAAATTAGGCCCATAGGCGAGCAAAGAGAGTTGCGAATCGTTACAAATACAAGATAACTTTGCAATAACAGTAGAAACCCCGCGATATCCCGCGAGCGGGGGAAAAAAGGTTGGATCAGTACTCGACCCACTTCCACCTGTGCCGCCGCTTCGTCCCCGATCGCGGCGGCACGCGAGGATTGTGGTAGTCGCGAACCGCCACCATCTCCCGCTCAGCTAGGCCGATTTGCTCTGTGGCGCTCCTAAGATGACCCTCGGCTCGCGCAATGTGCACGCCCGGTGAAGTGACATCGTCGTCCTCTGCTGCGCGCGAGGGTCCCTCAAAGGCCGCGAGCCGGGCCGCGGTCTCGGCCTTGTCCTCATCGACCCTCTTCACAATCTCCTGAAGCAGCAGCGTGTGTTTCTGGAACAGCCGCGTCACCTGCCTCTTCATCCCCACCGCATCGGTCTGGTCGCCCAGGTAATCAGAAACACTATCCACGTCGGGCGGAGGCGAATACCCTTCGCTCGTCTCAGTTTCGGAGGAAACCATGTTGTAGCCTAAAAAAGGGCGATTCAGAAGGAGAAAGCGAGGAAAAGGCCAACGGTGAGAACCAGCTTACCAGGGGTTGGCACGTCACCCGCGCCGACGGATGGGCGAGAGGAGCCCGGCCGACCTTGAAAGGTTTCTCCCTCGAGGGTCTCAAGAGATTTTCCCAGTCCGTGGGGAGCCGGCCAGCGGGGGGTTTCCGGAGGTGGGCGGTCCAGACCGGGGGACTAGTAACCCTCTCAGACAACAAGGGAGGGGGGCGATCCTCTCCCCCGTCCCCCACCTCTTCACAACGAATTGCCTGCAAGACAAAAGATCAGAGATACAGCGATAATCCGAGGAAGGTCACGTACCCCAGGGACGAACTCAACACCCGCCGCCGAGCTGGAGCCCGGACAGTTACCCGCCTGAGACCGCCTAACAATCTTTCCCTTCGCCGGCCTAAAGAGAGGGCCGGGAGACCCACGTGCTATCCAAGGGGCGGCCTCGAGGGCCTCCTCCTGAGTCTTCAGGCCCGCTGCCGCCAGGCGAGCTCGCACCTCTTCGCTGACCGGCATCGAGAAACCGGTCTGTTCAAGGAAAATGAGGGGATTTGGGGGGCTCCCTCTTGAGCTCAGCGGTATATTTATAGCCGGACAGTGAGGCCCCACCAGAAGATTCCCTGCCAGCTCAGCACAGTACTCGCCGAACACGCGGGTTGGATGATTCTTTCTGAGCTTGCATCAAGCTCAAAAAGAGCGGGGATTGTGTACAACCCCGTGTCCGGCGAGCGGGTCCCGCCAGGGAAGTCGAGCAGACCTAGCCCCGCGACCCGCACCCAAGCGGCGAACAGATATACGGCAGGAGGGCTGGCCCGCTCCCGCCCATTTCAGGCGAGCGAGCCGAGCGAGGCGAGCGAGCGGGTCGCGCAGAGAATCGCTAACCAAAGCGGACGGGTTCGGCGACCCGCGGCTAGCGAGCCGATCGAGGTGTCGCGATGGCTGCCTGCCAGCCCCTACACGCGACCTGGTCGCCTACCCGCCCCGACAGAAGATAGGCAGGTCGCGGCGGTCCGGCTCGCGCTCGCCCAGGAAGAATAGGCGGACCGCTGGAGCCAGGTCGTGTCCGCTGAAGCCAGGTCGTGCCCGCCTCCCGCGGAGGGGGATTGGAGGCGAGCTGACTCCCAAGGGGTGCGAATAGCCCCTCAGAACAGTGGAGCCACGCTGTTGGCAGACCAGGCTGGACTGCGCATAGCCCCTCAGAACAGCGGAGTTTGGCTGTTGGCAGACCCAGCTAAGGTCCTTTTGGTATTTTCAGGTCAGTTATTTTGGTTATTGGCAGTTCAGATTCCGAAAAACTATAAATAAGACCCAAGGGGTACCTCAAAGGACACGCTTTCAGTGCCTCCTTACTCTCGTTTCCAAGTGTTCTCTGAGAGTACCTTAGCTCGGCTTCTGGCTAAGGAGGGGAAGCGCTCAGAGATCTTCCGGGTTTGTGGTGGGACCTCCCTGCCGAGCCCTTGGGTCTGTTTCTCCTTGTCTTCTTCGTTGTTTTTCTTGCAGGAGCAAAGTAGGCGCGAGACCACCCCTTCCCCAAGGGTCGAACTCCACAAGAGGCCGGATTCCGGTTTCAACAGTTGTGTCAACACACAGCAGAAATTAACTAAGTATTGAAGATTAAGTATTTGTGTCGACACACTCAACCAGTGTCGACACATTCAACAGAAGTCTTGTGTCGACACACAGAATCAGTGTCGACACATTCTGAAGAAGCAGTGTCGAGAAGCTGTTACAACAACACAAGGAGTTGTGTCGACACCATAAAGGCTAGTGTCGACACTTAGTCTACTTGTGTCGACACTTAGTCTATTTGTGTCGACACATAAAGACTATCTGTCTCGACACTTTCAGACAGTGACAGAGATTTCAACAAGTGACTGGATGACTTGATAGCTGTCATTTCAACCGGTCAACTGCAACTGTTATAGCCATCAGAAGGTTGTTATAAACCGGATCAGCCGGTCACCATGGAGAAAGCCTATATAAAGGCCTTTTTCCTTCAATAGAAGAGGTGATGAACAGATTGACAACAATCAATTGAATCACAACACAAAAAGGAAGAAGACCTTCAAGAGAAGATCTAAGAAGTTAGAGAGAGAGAGCTCCTTCTAAGAAGAACAGCTATTGAACCAGGCTGATAAGTAAGATTCAGATTGAGATCTGATTCACAAGACAACAGTTGATTGAAGATCATCTGCACAAGAGATTCAACCCTACTGTATTCTAATTCAAGAAGCTTTGAAGAAAACCAAGGGTGGTTGATCTCTGCCTAGTTCTTCCAAGAACTTATCAAGAAGCTAGTCAATTCATCTCTCTCTTTCTGAATTGTGGTTATTTACTTTGTAAACTTTATTTTCTGTAGTATCCTAAGGGATCTGAGCTGTAAGCCTATTTTTTAAAGGCTGAATGTAGGAGATTCTATTCTCTGAGTGTAGGCCTTGATTGAAGGCTGAGGTAGGGCTGTTTAGCCTGAGTGTAGGTCTTGGTGAAGACTGAGTGGTAGGGCTTTGTGCCTGAGTTGTAGGAGTGGGGTCACTCTGAGTTATAGGAACCTGTTTGGTGTTCTGAGTTGTAAGATCTGAGGATCTGTGGAGAAGTGGAGAAGTTAGGCCGAATGTAGTACACTACTAGATAGGCAAAGGGGAAAAGTGGATGTACCCATACCTTGGGGAACCACTATAAATCCTGTGTGCACTCTGTGAATGTATGCTTGTATGGTTGCTGTGCTGTGATACTTGTAGATTTGCAATTACTGTACTGTATTTCTGCCTTTAAAGTTAAAAAGATATAAGTCACCTATTCACCCCCCTCTAGGTGATTAGGCACAATTACTTTCAAGTGGTATCAAAGCGAGATTACTCAAAAAGGACATAACAGCCTGAGTAAAGATCCTGTAGACAGAATCAGAATAATCAAGAATCAAGAAAATGGGTTATACTGAGAATCACAAAGAGCTAGGATCCATGAAATTGCCAATCTGCAGAAAAGAAATTTTTGGTATTTGGAAAGAGAGGGTTAGACTCTTTATGGAAGCATCTGACCCAAGAATATACATCACAGTGAAAGAAGCGCCATATGTGCCAATGAAAGTATCTGTTCTGGATGCAAATCAGAGAACTCCCAAACACTATTCAGAAATGACCAAGGATGAAATAATACTGGCCACTATGGACAAGAGGGCCCAGAATATTATTGTAAGTGCAATTGATGATGCCACATTTCAGAACCTAATACATTGTAAAACCTCAAAAGAAATGTGGGACACACTAATAGTTTACATGGAGGGATCTGAAGAGGTAAGACAAGATAAGAAGTCTTTGTTAAATCAGGAGTATGAAAGCTTCAGACATGGAAAGTCTGATAGCATTACTGAATGCTACAAGAAATTCTATAGGATTGTTAATGAGTTGATGTCCTATGGAAGAGAATTCAGCAACTATGAGCTGAATGACAAGTTCTTAAAATCCCTGACTAAAGACTAGGACACCAAGATTTGTGCCATTAGGGAAATGGCCAAATTAGCTGATATACCTCCTTCAACTTTGTTTGGAAAACTGTTATCTTATGAGATGCAATTAATGGTTAGAAAGGAGGAGGAGAAGACTACTAGAGTGGAGCACAAGAAAAGAGCTGTGGCCTTCAAGACTGAAGCCACTAGGAAATATAAAAGCAAGTCTCCATCTCCACCTCAAAAAGTTGCTGAGGCTGAGACAGATGAGTCAGAAAGCAAGAATTCAGATAGCAGTGAAAGTGATGAAGACTTTGCTGCTTTTACAAGGCAGTTTTAAAAGTTTTTGAAAAAGAAGCAGTGGAGGTCTAAGCCTTCCACTTCACAGTCTAAAGATGACTACTATCAGAAAAGAAAGTCATCAAGGAATGACAAAAGAAGGTCCAAGCCAAGCAAAGTTACATCCTCAAAGATTGTGTGCTATTGCTATAATAGACAGAGACATATAGTGGCTGACTATCCTGAAAAGAGGAAGGAGTCAACTGATAAGAAGAAGACTCAGGTTAAGGGCAAAAAGGAAAAGTCTTTTGTTGCTAAGAAAGACAAAAGTCTGACTGATCAGTCATAATCAGAAACAGATTCAGAAGCCGAAGCCTATATTAGCTTGTTTGCTGAAGAGGAAGAAGATGAGTTCTTGCAGCTAATGAACTCAATTTATGAGCATGAGTACAATCAGTGCAATGGACTGATGGCTTTAATAGAAGGAGACAAGATCCAGGATCAGCCTGGACCAAGTAAGGTACAATGTCTTTCAGATTATAGTACTGATTCAGAATAAGATACATCTGCATCAAGTGATGTGGGTGGGTCTGAATCTGAGGGTGATATTCATCAGTTGATGGATGAATATAGAGATGTATTGCAGGCACTTAAGAAGAGCAAAAATCTGGTCAAAACACTGACTAAGGAAATTGCTAATCTTAAGTTGGCAGCTGCTGATTCAGATAAAGTGTTAGATCAAAAACTGAATGAAGTAGCCAGGCTGAAGAACATTACAGTTATTCAGATGGGAACTATTACATTTAAGAATGATCATATTAAAAATCTGGAGGCTAGACTTCAGAAGGAAAGAGAGATTGTTGCAAGTTTTTCTAAACCAAAGTCAGTTTTACCTTTGATAGATAAGTTTATACCTCAAAAGGGTAAGACAGGATTGGGGTTTACAAAACCTGCCAGGATAGTTAAGTTCAAATCTAAGGGCAAAGCTCCAGCATTAATCAAAAAGCCTGCTGTAGATACATCAGCCAGGGTTGTACCTAAACAAAGGTACAACAGGTTTGAGTGCTGGTGTTGTGGCAGGATAGGCCACTTTGCCATAAACTGTTGGCACAATTCAAGTGTCAAGGAGAGTAGCAAAATACCTGCTAGAAGAGCTACAGGTAGTTTTGTTAAAAGTCAAACTAACCTGCACCAAGGACCCAAGAATTATTTGGGTTCTAAGGTTAAGTAATCTATTTTGCAGGTGAGCCCAAGTGGCCATGCCCCTATATGGTACTTGGACAGTGGATGTTCCAGGCACATGACTGGAACTAGGGGGTTGCTGAAGGATTATACATCTATCAAAGATGGGCCTAAGGTTACCTTTGGTGGTTCAGAAAAAGGAATCATCAAAGGCTTTGGTAACATTTCTTGTAACCAAATTATAATTACTCAAGTGGCTTATGTAAAGGGTTTGAAACATAACCTCATTAGCATAAGTTAGCTGAGTGATTTAGGATATGACATCTCATTTGTTAAGGATGGTTGTCATATCAAAAGGTCATGTGGTCAACAGATCATTCTAACAGGATATAGGAAGAGAAATGTTTATTGTCTAGACTTTATGTGTGAGAACAATGGTTCTCCTATTTGTCTTATAGCTGATGAGAAAGTCTCACATTGTGTTAAATGGCACAAGAGACTAACTCATCTTAACTATAAGACAATTGGTCAACTCTTTAGCAAAGAGTTATGGAGGAATGGTCCTCAGGTTAAGTGTATGAAGGATGGGATATGCTTTGCTTGTCAAAAGGGCAAGCAGACCAAATCCACCTTTCATAGCCTTGATAACAAGGATTCTATGAGGTGTCTATACCTCTTGCATATGGATCTTTTTGGTCCTATACCAGTTCACAGCCTAGGTAGGAAGGTCTACACATTTGTGGTAGTTGATGACTACTCAAGGTATTCCTGGGTGTTCTTCCTAAAGCAAAAATCTGAAACTCCAAGTATCTTGTATAGTTTTGTTAAACAAATTCAGAATGAATTGGGCAGTACAGTGGTCAAAATCAGAGGTGACCATGGTACTGAATTTCAGTTTGAAAGTATGACAAAACTGTGTGAAGAATTTGGAATTTTTCAGGAATTTTCTTCACCAAGAACACCTCAGCAAAATGGTATTGCTGAAAGGAAAAATAGAACCTTGATAGAGGCTGGTAGAACCCTATTGAGTGACACTTCTCTCCCAGAATATTTCTGGGCTGAGGTAGTTAATACTGCATGTCATGTAATCAATAGGGCTACTATCACCAAGAGCCACAAGAAGACCCCCTATGAGATTGTGAAGGGCAGAAAACCAAATATATCCTATTTCAGGATCTTTGGTTGCAAGTGTTATATACTTAACAATGGTAAGTCTTATCTAACCAAGTTTGCTGCCAAATCCCAAGAGGAGATCTTTGTTGGGTACAGCAATAATAGTAAGGCTTATAGGGTCTACAACTTGATTACTCAAGTTGTAGAAGAGTCAGTACATTTAGTTTTTGATGAAGCAAGACTCATTAACAATGAATTGACAAGTAGTGTTTGCAGCTCCACAGGTGTAACTGAAAGAATGGACAAGTTTACCTTAACAGAAGGTTCTACTGCAAGACAGCAAGTGGAAGATGGTGGCTGCTGTCCAGGGGGAGTACAAGATACTCCTGATGCTGAATAAGACCAAGAGGTGCAGCTGAATGAAGAAGCTGAAGGTGTACAACCTGAAGACAGGCTGCCTCCAGCAAATAGGCACCTAAAGGATCATCAAGCCAATCAAATAATTGGAGATCCCAGACAAGGAGTGCAAACAAGGAGCAGGAATCTGAGTACAGTCCTTTACTCCAGTTTCCTATCCCAAGTTGAGCCAAAGAATTTTGAAGAAGCAATCCTAGACCCTCATTGGATTGAGGTCATGCAAGAGGAACTGAACCAGTTCAAAAGATGCAAGGTCTGAGAGCTAGTTCCTAAACCCAAGGACCACAACATTATTGGAACTAAGTGGATCTTTAGGAACAAGTTGGATGAGAATGAAATCATCATAAAGAATAAAGCTAGACTGGTTGCAAAGGGATATAGGCAGGAAGAAGGTATTGATTTTGATCAAACCTTTGCTCCAGTAGCAAGACTGGAGGCAATCAGAATGTTCCTTGCCTATGCAATATTTCAAGAGTTTAAGGTATATCAAATGGATGTTAAGTCAGCTTTTCTGAATGGAAATCTGAAGGAAGAAGTCTATGTAGAGCAGCCATCAGGTTTTGTAGATTCTATTAAACCTGACTATGTATATAGACTTAGAAAGTCTTTGTATGGGTTAAAACAAGCCCCTATGGCTTGGTATGAAACCCTGTCTAGTTTCCTCATTGAGAACAAATTCTCAAGGGGGAAAATAGACAAGACTCTATTCCTTAGGGAATCCAGAGGCAAGATTATCTTAGTCCAAATATATGTATATGACATAATATTTGGGTCTACAGAAAATAGTCTTTGCAGAAAGTTTGCAAAACTTATGCAAGGACAATTTGAAATGAGCAGTATGGGGGAACTTAAGTTATTCTTGGGGCTCCAAGTTAGACAGACTGAAGATGGATTATCCATATGTCAGTCTAAATTCACCCTAGAGTTGATAAAGAGGTATGGTATGGAATCATCCACTACCATGAAAACTCCTATGGGGTCAATCATGTCTCTATGCAAAGATGATGCAGGGAAACCTGTAGATGAGACTTTGTATAGAGGGATAGTTGGCTCTCTACTATATTTGACTGCTAGTAGACCAGATATCATGTATGCTACATGTGTCTGTGCTAGGTACCAAGCTTGCCCTAAAGAATCTCATTTGACAGCAGTCAAAAGGATATTGAGATATCTTAAGGGCACACCTTATCTAGACCTTTGGTACCCTAGGAATGGAGAATTTGTACTGACAGGTTATTCAGATGCAGATTTTGTAGGCTGCAAGGAAGATAGGAAGAGCACAACAAGAACCTGTCAATTTCTAGGTGGAAGACTGGTGTCATGGAGTAGCAAGAAGCAAACCAGTGTGGCTATCTCCACAGCTGAATCAGAGTATATGGCTGCAGGAAGTTGCTGTGCTCAACTTCTATGGATTCAACAGCAGCTAGAAGATTATTGTATTCAAGTAAGTAGAACACCTTTATTTTGTGATTCTACAAGTGTCATTTCTATTGCAAATAATCCTGTTTCCCATAGTAGGACTAAGCACATAGAAATAAAGTATCATTTTCTAAGAGAACATGTGGAAAAAGAAGACATTTCCCTAGTGTATGTTAAGACAGATGATCAGTTAGCTGATATGTTTACTAAGCCCTTAGATGAAACCAAATTCAATAAGTTTAAAATTGAATTATGAATGAAAAACTTAGAATAGTTTACAAAAATTGGCTAAGTAAAATAGTGTCGACACACAGAGTTGTCTGTGTCGACACATAGAAGTGGTGTCGACATTTCAGAGAAATGGTGTTGACACATCTAGGAAGTTTGTGTCGACACTTCAAAGAATTAGTGTCGACACATGCAGTGTAGGTGTCGACACATCCAAGGTGGTGTCGACACTTAGGAGTTATACAGAATTAGTCTAGTAGAGTCTCGACTAAGTGTCGAGCTGAGATATATAAGTGTCGACACATATATTCTGTCGACTATGTTTGTGTCGACACATGATTGTCGAGACATTAGAAGTAAGTGTCGACACTTTTCCACAGTGTCGACACAATTCAAGTATGTTAACGCGCCTTTTCACCTTCAATTCTAGAAAGGTATAAATAGGTTTTCCCCATTGTTTGTCAACACGCTCACCTTAGTCTCGAGACCAAACTTGTGTGTCGACATTTCTCTTCTCTAAATTCAAAATCTCTTCAAACCCTAATGGCGCCCAAGCTAGAAGAGAACATTAATGAAGGATATGAGCTCGTGCGTCACGCCTTTGATGACACAGAACCAGAAATCAAAGGTGTGGTAACCCTAATTGCCGAGACTGGACTAGAGTATCTTGTATCAGAACCAATCAAGATCTGGAAGAAGGAGGTCCTTGAATTCTTGGGTGCAGCTACTCTTGATGAATCAAGACTCAAGATTAAGTCCAGAGTTCTTGGGACAAAAGTCAAGGTCACACAGAAAAGTCTAAGAAAGGTACTTCAACTACCAAGAACAAAAGAGGAAGAAGATGTATCTGTTTCTAAGACTAGAGAGGCATTGACATGGTGTGGACTGGATTCAAGATTGAAGATTGGTTCAGTCTTTAATAGGAAAGGAATGAATTGTTGGGTATTGTATCCACAATTACCTGGATTTGAGGAAGCCACCTGTCAAGCTAAGATGAATTCACAATGTATTTGACAAAATATTTCAAGTTGTGCTTGCAGTTATTCCACGCTAAGTACACACCAATGTCAGGGTGCAGTAGGTCAATATACACGGGTCTGCACGACGTAATCCCTCGTTGAGCAGATCAGTGTGTTGGCCTACGTGTACTCTCTCTATTGGAGTGTACTTATTTTCAAGTACAGGGCTGTGTTAAGGCAAGAGCAGACAAGGAGCAAGGATGGGTCAAGAGCACCTCATGGGTGGAAAGATGAAAAATCGTCTAAGTTTAAATCGACGAGAATCACCAAGTGATTCTCGCCGATTCGACGAGAATCACTAGTGATTCTCGTCGATTCGACGAGAATCACTAGTGATTCTCGCCGAATCGTCGAGAATCATTGGCTGATTCTCGCCGACTCGATCCAGCTACTTCAAAGCGAGCAACTCTGATTCTAAGTAAGAATCGACGAGAATCACCAAGTGATTCTCGCCGATTCGGCGAGAATCACTAGTGATTCTCGCCGAATCGTCGAGAGTCACTGGCCGATTCTCGCCGTCTCGTCCCGGCTAAATCAGTGCGTGCAACCAAGTCAACTTCGATGAGAATCATCTTTGATTCTCGCCGAATCGTCGAGAATCACCTTTGATTCTCGACGATTCGACGAGACTCACTTTCGATTCTCGCCGATTTTGACTTGGGCAATTTTCTGGAAAAAGCTAGACCGGATTCTGCCGCTGGCACTGTTTTGAACCGGATTTAGGGTTTCTTCTGGTGGGACCCATAACGGTCATAAAAGAGTATTTTACTGTATAAATACACGCGTATTTTTGAACAGTAGATCAGCGAAGAAGATTTGAAAAAGACGAGCCGCGACGTGACCTAGATCGGGACTTCCGCTCCGCCGCCGCCGCCGTCGCCGCTTAAGCAAGTTGATCCCCGGTCTTGATCGTGGTTTCTTCCAGATCCTCCGACGACAGAAGCTTAGCCAAGCTTAGAGTCTCACGTGTCTAACCGGATATCCTTTGTCTCTTGATTTGTTGATCGGGAAAACCTTCCCCGTCCGAATCGATTGAGACGATCGATCCTAGTGTGACCGTTGGAAGACCTAGCTAGCTTTGCTATGAAGTTTGGATCTCCAAAGTACAGCAGCCGCACACCGTTGTTGTCGCCGATCCCGTGAACCAAGCCGCCGCCCATCTTGCCGCCGCCGGTTCCGGGGAGATTCTCTCCAAGAGAGATCTAGGGTTGTGGACTCTTCGTGGACTTCAAGAACACGTCGTTAACAAAGTGGGACACCTTAGTCTCCAAACGTAGTTTGTATTTCTTGTACATTATAGTTCATTTTTGTTGTAAAGGAACGTTGGTTCCGAGTTGTAAGGGTTGGGTGCAACCCGTGTTGTGGGAGTGTTGTCTCCTACGTGTGGAAGGGTTCCTTCCGATTGTGCAAGGATTGGATTTCAATCCTGTTGGTGAAGAGACCGAGTCGTCCCGTGTTGGGAGATAGGTCGAAGGGGGAAAGTGGATGTACCCAAATCGGGGAACAACTATAAATAGCTTGTGTACTCTGTTTGCTGTGCTGTTTTATTTTTGTGTGCAGGTACAATTTTTAATTCCGCAAAAACGCTGCACGTCACCTATCCCCCGCCATAGGTGAAGCTAGTTGACACTAGGTGGACTTTCAAGTGGTATCAGAGGGAGGTTGCTCATCAAAAAGGTTTACTCCTTGAGTAGAATCCTGCCACCAGTGTCAGTAGCATGGAGCTGGATCATGAGATATCGCCACTAAGACTTCCCACATGCACAAAGGAGTATTATCCCGTCTGGAAGATGAGAGTGTCGTATCACTTGGAGGCTATCGATCCTCGAGCATCTTTCATCCTGGAAGAGGGTCCTTTTATTCCTATGAAGACCTCCGGCTCTGGAAAGAATATCCAAGTGCCCAAGAGTATTGCTGAGATGTCGAAGACGGAACTCTCATTATTTAATCTGGACAAGATGATTCGTCAGATTATCATGGATATCTGGTCTGGACCTTCTTGCTCCAGATTGGAAAAATGTGGGACGGCCAAATCTATGTGGGTGATGATCTCAGAGCTGATGGGGGGATCAAAGAAAGCTGGAATCTGCTGTCAACTAGAGGATGAAGCCTATGTGGGGGTACTCGCCTCTAAAGATGAAGGCAAGGATCAATCGGACAGCATCAGAGCTCCAGTGTCCGTGTCAGAGACTGAAGAGGCCAGTGAGGAAAGCAGCTCTGATGAGGATGGCACAACGGTCACTGGCTCTAATGACAATAACACTGAAGAGCAGGTAACTTCTTCATCTTGCCCCGTCTCTCTTGAAGTTTCTGAAGACAGGAACTGTTTTCCTTCAGAAAATCCTGATTCTCTGAAAAGAGCCCTTCAGAAAAGCAACCTACTTGTTGAAGAACAAGCTCAGGAGATTGATCGGCTGAAGATCTTGTTGGTTCTCCAATTGGCATCCAACAAGGTCAAGGACTCTAAAATCTCTGATCTAGAGAGTAGTCTAGAGAATGAGAAGAGGATAGTATCTAACTTTTCCAAGGTTGATGCTATAAAGAGAAAGGAAGAAAATGGGTGGATCTCCCGAATTATCAATTCGTGGAGAAATGGGGAAACGGTATTCCGACCCCCCACTCCGAGCAGGAAGGGTACTCATCATGCCTTCAGGTATGATCACAGGAACAATCGTGGTCACTTCAAGGGTGATCTGTCCTCATGTGGAGACACCCATAGTGCAAGGGCCGTCATGGCCACCCATGAGAGAATGCCTAAGGCTCATTCTGAGCCCTTTGTATTCTCGGCCACTGCCCCTACTCGGCATGAATCAGCTGGTATCAGCTCTCAGAACTCTTCTCTCCACCCAAGGACACAGGAAAGGGTGGTTAGAAGTCATGCTGTAAGTTCTCATGGGGCCTCAGGAAGGGGGCTGACTGAAAGGAAGGCACCTCCTCCCAGGCCTTGTGACGCTCGCTGCATGCATTCATTCCACCCTTCCACGTGTCACGGTGGAAGAGGCAGTTCTGGGAGCAGATCCAGATCTATCCCGTTTGGACCTAGGCTCATGACTACCTCAGTCACTAGATCAGGTTAAAAACGGAGATACAACATTCACGCGTGTTGGTGCTGTGGCAAGGTGGGACACTTTGCCATAGACTGTTGGCACAACCCCTTTGTGTCAAGGGCAAGGGCCTATCCACATCTCCTGTGCAGAGGTAGTCTTCCTGTCAGGATTTCTGAAGGAAGGCAGTCGAATGTTTATGCTAACAAGAACCTAGGACCCAATATGTATTGGGTTCCTAAGGTAAAGTAATTCTCTTTTGCAGGGTAGTCTAGGTTCCCGTAAATATAATGGGAACTAGACAGTAGATGTTTCATGACTATATTGGAACAAATATATGGAATAACAGAAGTGATATCTACCTGCGCATACTCACATTGAGCACCTGGTATGTTTTAACCAGAAGGGCTAAAAGATAACTCTCATAATCCCAGGTACTCTTAATCAGCTCCAAGACTTGAGTCATATTGTATCGACATTTCCATATATATATATATATTTATATATTTATATACACATATATGGGTGTACACCTAAGGATAGGTTAACGCGGTAAACATAAACCTTAGACACATCAATGAAGATTTATCAGAAATTCCACTGGTAGATTCGAGAACTAACATCTCCAGGCGTAGATCAATTCACTGAAAACTAACGAAGATACGTCATTGGAAATCTCGACAACGAAGATACGTCATTGGAAATCTTGACATCAAGAAATGTATGGAAAAGCCCGGTTCAAACCCTAAATATATTGGCTTTAAAAATATATATGTGTTTAGAAATTTTTTTTAATTGTCTTGATATCAGAAGACCTCGAGAATCCGGCATGCCTCTTAACCCGTAGATTCATGTTAAAGAATCCCTTCGATTTCGACTTAGACAAACTAAAAACCCGCTTAACCCGTCGAACATTAGCTGTTCGCTCTTCACACGGAAATCCTTTTTAAACCCGTCGATATCGCATAGTATCCCGCCGACCCTTCACATTCCGCAGGAAGCTCACCGAAGAACTCTCGCCGAATCGTGAAGAATTCCCGCAAGATTCCCGCAAGCTTCTTCCCGAGGGACTCTCACTGAAGGACTCTCACCGAAGGACCCGTGATTCTTCCCCTTCCGTCGACATCCCGCAAGATTCCCGCAACTCGTGAAGAATCCCGTCGATCTCGCCGATTGCCTTCCGTGGATCTCTCCTCTCTCTCTCGTCCAGGGATTTCTCCGCAGTTTCGATCAATCACAGTCGCGTGCACCTCCCGGGTGTCCGTCGTGCTTGTCAAACTAACTCACCGTCTACGCTCTTGGGTAACCACATCCTCATCCCTACAAGAACTTTATAACTAGTGTCGCTTCCCTTTCGACTTTTGATTAAGCGTAGAGTAGGGATTCTCTCCCTAGATTTGCAATGGCTCCAAGGACAACCGCTGGACTGATCACTGGATGTGAGCTGGTTCGAACAGGGTTCTCACATGCTTCTGACGAATTTAGAAACATCATTATCATGCTGGAAGAGGCTGGACTCTCATTCGTACTGGAGCACCCGTGTAAAATCTTGGACAAGGAAGTGCTGGAGTTCTTCGCTACCACAAAACTCCGAAATGAAGACTCTCTCATCAAGAGCAAGGTTGTAGGGGCAACGGTCAAGATGTCTGCAAGCAAGCTAACCCAATACTTGCAGCTCACTAGTTCGGAGCACGAGGATTATCTTGAGGAAGAGGATAAAACTAAGACATTATTATTCTGTGGACTCGCTCGAGGCACCAGATCGATAAAGCGAAAGGAAATGAATGAGGAGGGGAAGCTTCTGTCAGACATCATTGGGAAGGTACTCATATGCAAACCGGGTTCACATGACCACATCTCTGCAAACATGTTTAAGATCCTTGTGGCAATTGTCTGTCGAAAAAGATTCAACTGGGGGCATTGCTTTTTGAGAAGATAAAGGACACCCTCATATCTCCTAGCTTTGGCCGAATCATCAGTCTGTATCTCAATCAGTTAAACGGAGATAAGTATGACATGAGTAAAGGTGTTCCTCTACATTACTTGAAGAAAATGGACTCGAGTGTTTTTGACAGATGGGAGAGGCGCATTGGGCAGGCTGCCGTGGTAGAACAACAGGAAGTATCTCCAGCCGAGGACGGAACTGTGGCTGACTCCTTAGTAATCCCCAGTGAAATTCCTGATGCTTTGCCTACAGGAATCGAGGGGGAGCCTCTACCCACTTATGCTAATATCGTATCTGACATCTCCCAGATAGCCAGCGATGCAGTGGCGGATATACAAAAAGAAAGTGAAGCTGTGCTGGAGATTGAGGAGACTGCTGACGAAGGGTTGGAAGACGATGCAGCTGAGAATGATTTCATGGACGATGAAGACGAGGAAGACGGAAATATGGGACAGGCAGCATTGGAGACTCAGGATATCACTGAAGTTCCCTCTGACAAGCACGCTCCTGAGATCGTTCCTGAGAACATTGGTGCAACAGTGGAGGGGGAGTCCGAGAAATCTACAGAGGCCGCAAGCATTCCCCCCTTAGAGACTGTGCTCGTGTCCAGCTCTACAGGTGCATGTGCTGAAGAGCAAGGCCAAGGAATGCCTCTAGATCATCCACTACGAGATGATCTAGCCAATCACACCGTGAATGTCATTCAGGGTATAGTGGATGAGCTTAAAGCATCTTTTGAGAAAGCTCAAAATAAACTATTGAAAAGAATTAAGAAATCGGAGAATCTCATGCTCAAGAACATGGTGGAGATCAATCACAAACTGGACGTGATGGAAAAGAAGTTTGAAGATAAATATACAGCGGCCGACCAAGCTGTCACTCTTCTTATGGACGGATTAAAAAGGAACACTGATACTCTCACAATCGTAAATCAGAATGCTCAGTCGTAGCAAATAACATTCAAATGTTTGATGGCAATATGGTAACTCTCAACACCAATCAACAAGCCTTGGTCACTGAATTCTCCAGGACTACAAAGCATATTGATGAGTCACTGCATTCTTATGCAAACTCCATTGCAGTCGAAGCCAAAAAGGGGGAGAAAGAATATATAGCTAAGATGGCTGAGCTTCGGGAAATCATGATCCAAAACTTTGAACAGTCAAACCAATATGTCTATGACAGTTGCTGGTGGATGCTCCAACAAGCGTTAGGCGTCGATTTGCCTGAAAATCCTGCGGGTATTCATGCTCCTGAGAATACTATGGCTGCTGAGGGAGTAATTGCTGCAGAAGTTCCCTTAAGTGAAGCTGAGGCTGCTAGGGCCACCTCCAAGGAAAAACTGATGGCAATGTTTGACCAAGGAGCCCTAGCAAAAGCCAGAGACAAGAGAAAATCTCAAGAAGGGACATCCAAGGAAACACAAGCTGAAAAGAGAATCAGATTGAAGGAGGAGGAAGTAAGAAACGAAAAGTGGAGTCCGGTTTCAAAGAGTATCATCTTGGACACATTCTGGCTACAAGAAAAAAGGAGAAATCAATCGAAACGACGTATACAGCCAGCATAAGTGGGAGCTGCACAAGACGTATGAAGCTAAACAGAACATCTTTTTCAGGACCAACACTGCGGCAGATAAAGCTCCTCCACCCAGATACTATCCAAAGCCCAAGGAGTATGTTGAAAGGCAAAGAAAGAAGTTTTTGGCTCAAAAGCATAAGGATGACCTAGCCAAAAATCCATAGACAGAAATTCATAGATTATCATTGTCTCTTGAACACTTTTATCTTGTCTTATTGATATATGAACAATCCTGATTATATATATATATATATATATATATATATATATATATATATATATATATATATATATATATATATATATATATATATATATGTATATGAATTTATGATTGACTCAAGCCTTGATCTGTTTGCCTATATTTTCTTGTACTGCATCTTTATATTCTCTATGTTGTATATATTATCTGGTTGGTGGTATTCATCTTAGCTAGTAGGATTTTGGCTTCGTCAAATAGGGGGAGATTGTTGGGTATTGTATCCACAATTACCTGGATTTGAGGAAGCCACCTGTCAAGCTAAGATGAATTCACAATGTATTTGACAAAATATTTCAAGTTGTGCTTGCAGTTATTCCACGCTAAGTACACACCAATGTCAGGGTGCAGTAGGTCAATATACACGGGTCTGCACGACGTAATCCCTCGTTGAGCAGATCAGTGTGTTGGCCTACGTGTACTCTCTCTATTGGAGTGTACTTATTTTCAAGTACAGGGTTGTGTTAAGGCAAGAGCAGACAAGGAGCAAGGATGGGTCAAGGAGCACCTCATGGGTGGAAAGACGAAAAATCGTCTAAGTGTAAATCGACGAGAATCACCAAGTGATTCTGGCCGATTCGACGAGAATCACCAAGTGATTCTGGCCGATTCGACGAGAATCACTAGTGATTCTCGCCGAATCGTCGAGAATCATTGGTTGATTCTTGCCGACTCGATCCAGCTACTTCAAAGCGAGCAACTCTGATTCTAAGTAAGAATCGACGAGAATCACCAAGTGATTCTCGCCGAATCGTCGAGAGTCACTGGCCGATTCTCGCCGTCTCGTCCCGGCTAAATCAGTGCGTGCAACCAAGTCAACTTCGACGAGAATCATCTTTGATTCTCGCCGAATCGTCGAGAATCACCTTTGATTCTCGACGATTTGACGAGACTCACTTTCGATTCTCGCCGATTTTGACTTGGGCAATTTTCTGGAAAAAGCTGGACCGGATTCTGCCGCTGGCACTGTTTTGAAACGGATTTAGGGTTTCTTCTGGTGGGACCCATAACGGTCATAAAAGAGTATTTTACTGTATAAATACACGCGTATTTTTTAACAGTAGATCAGCGAAGAAGATTTGAAAAATACGAGCCGCGACGTGACCTAGATCGGGACTTCCGCTCCGCCGCCGCCGCCGTCGCCGCTTAAGCAAGTTGATCGCCGGTCTTAATCGTGGTTTCTTCCAGATCCTCCGGCGACAGAAGCTTAGCCAAGCTTAGAGTCTCACGTGTCTAACCGGAGATCCTTTGTCTCTTGATTTGTTGATCGGGAAAACCTTCCCCGTCCGAATCGATTGAGACGATCGATCCTAGTGTGACCGTTGGAAGACCTAGCTAGCTTTGCTACGAAGTTTGGATCTCCAAAGTACAGCAGCCGCACACCGTTGTTGTCGCCGATCCCGTGAACCAAGCCGCCGCCCATCTTGCCGCCGCCGGTTCTGGGGAGATTCTCTCCAAGAGAGATTTAGGGTTGTGGACTCTTCGTGGACTTCAAGAACACGTCGTCAACGAAGAGGGACACCTTAGTCTCCAAACGTAGTTTGTATTTCTTGTACATTCTAGTTCATTTTTGTTGTAAAGGAACGTTGGTTCCGAGTTGTAAGGGTTGGGTGCAACCCGTGTTGTGGGAGTGTTGTCTCCTACGTGTGGAAGGGTTCCTTCCGATTGTGCAAGGATTGGATTTCAATCCTGTTGGTGAAGAGACCGAGTCGTCCCGTGTTGGGAGATAAGTCGAAGGGGGAAAGTGGATGTACCCAAATCGGGGAACCACTATAAATAGCTTGTGTACTCTGTTTACTGTGCTGTTTTATTTTTGTGTGCAGGTACAATTTTTAATTCCGCAAAAACGCTGCACGTCACCTATCCCCCCCCATAGGTGAAGCTAGTTGACACTAGGTGGACTTTCATGAATATACAAGGAAAATTCTTATCTGAGATAGTTGGGGAGGTGATACTGAACAAGCCTGGTGGGCATGATAGGATATCAGCTCACATGTTCAGCTTGATGACAAGGATAATTTTCAAACTTAATACTGATTGGTTTGCAGTCATGTTTGATAAAATAAAAGAGAGCCTGAAGAAACCCAATCTGGGTAGAGTTCTAAGTTTATACTTAGCTGGCAGTATTCATGAAGTGATGAACCAAGCTGCAGGTTCAAAGATAAACCACATGAGGAGAATGGATGTAAGATTTTTCTCAAGATGGGATAGAGTGCTGACAAAGGAACTGCCAACTCCAGAAAAGGCAACACCTCAGAAGAAGAAGAAGAAGACATCCATTGTGGCTCAAGAATCCTCAAGTAGCTCAGAGGAGTAAGTGGTGTTTAGTTCTGATGATGGAGAAGCTGAGAATGCTGGACAGTCACCAGCAAGACAAGAAGATGCCCAGAGGCAGGGGGAGCTACCATCAGCTAGACCTATTCCCCTGGATCCACTCCAAGGGAGCCTCTACATGTGGATGAGCCAACTCAACTAGAGAGTGAAAGGGCTACCCAAACCATTCTAGAGGTAATTACTGAAGTTAATTAATTAAATTTCCCAATTGAGGATGTAGTTTTGTCTGAACCATTACTTGATGTTGATCAGCAAACACAGATACAACCTCAACCACAAGATGTTGTCATGGAGGACACATCTATTGCTGATAAAGTAGACTCAGTTGCTCCAGAAATAAGAGATTCTCCAGTCCATCCTCAACATGAGTTTACATTAGAAGAGTTGTTCCCTGACCTTCTACAGACTGATTTTGAGAGAGAGAAAGCTGCTGCTGAGGGGGAGAAGGTAGACTTTGAGGGGGAGCATGTAGAGCATGTGGAGGAGACTGCTACAAAAGAGACTGAAGAGCAAAGAATTGCTGAGGAGCTACAAAGGACTGAGAAGGATTTACATCATAGTCCTAAGGATAGAGTAGATATTGTTAGTACTTCTGCTTCAGAGGATGAAGAGGCTGCTAGGGCCAAGAAAAGGAAGTTCTAGGTGTTCAAGAGAAGAAGCCAGAACTACAAGAAAGCACTACAGACAATTGCTCCACAGCCTGCTCCAACTACTGATTATAGTTCTCTAATGGTGGCATTGCAAATCAAGCTGGATGAGCAAAGGCAAGCTCTAGAGAAATATGTGGATGAAGGACATAAATCCCTTCAGTTTGATCTGGCTCAAGATATAAAATCAATCAGATTTGAGGTGAATCAAAACAAGAAGGAAATGACTGATTGTTTCCATAAAGGAGGGAATGCAGTGGTCTATCTGGCTACTCATCAAGAGAATCTGAAGAAACAAATTGATGACTTGGCAGTCAAACAAGGATATGTCCTGAAAAATTAGCTTAGAATGAATGATAATCTAACTGCTTCTCATAATGCCATAGTCACTGAAATGAAGAATCTTACAGCTGCTCAGACTGCAGCAAGTGCTACTGCCAAGGCTGAATTTGATAAACATTTCCAAGAAAGCCTAACTGTTATTAAGACTGCAATTGAAACTTCTCAAAAGGATATCACTGACAAGCTCCAAAGGTTCAAACCTTTTTACAAAGATGGAGTTAACTATTTGAATGCTCAAATCAGGTTCCAAAAGGATGATCTTAGAGATCATATAGAAAGAGAAGTCATAAAGGGGGAGAGGGTATTAGTCAAGGCAGGCTCTAATCATGCAAAATGGATTTCCAACTCTATCAGAGCTACCATTGGATATCCACCTTTATGTGATGATGATAATGTGTCAGAGTCTGGAATAAATCCTGCTTATTTTGGAGGAGAGCAAGCTGAAGTATCTCAAGTGATATATCCTCCTGCAGATTTTGAGATGATACATCAGGAGGTACAATCTATGTATAGTCCTCCTGAGGGTAATCAAAATGTAATTCTTGAGAAAGTTGTACAGCCTGTGCCAGAGGCAATCTTAAAAGAGCAAGAGGCATTTCTAAAAGAACAAGAGGCCCAATTATCTAAGAAAAGGTTCAGAGAACAAGCTGAATTAAGGCCAGACTTTGAACAATGGAGCCCAACTTCTAGAAATATTATTCTGACTGCTTGGAAGGCTGCTAAGGATAATTTCATAGAAAGGGGCAAATGGTATTCTGACCAAGAGTGGAAGAAACATGAGGCTAGACAAGAGGCCATTGTACAATACAGAAGGAAGGCTAAATTAGGGAAGCTACCTCCTAATGCACAGGAGCCTAGTAAGTACTTCCCTAAGCCTTATCACTATTTTGAAAGACAGAAGATAAGGGCTGAAGAACAGAAAAAGAAATATCTTAAAGGGAAGAAGCCTGCTGATGATGATAATGAAGCTCCAGTCCAAGCAAAGATTCAATCTGGAAAGGGCATTGTCATCAAGGAGCCTGAAGAGCCATATATTAGAATTTTCTTAAGTTTACAATCTGTAATCATTTGCATTTAACTCTATGTAAACTTTTGATTAATGAAAATGTTTGAAGTTGTAAGAACAATGTTATATGTTCAATCTATTACATTATTGTTCTGAGATAATTGTTTATACATGTTCTGTTTATACATGTTTAGTTCTTACCCTGTCATTTAATATTGTTATACATCATATTGAGTATTTGTTATGTATGGTGTATATCATTGACTAAGGGTTATGACTTCTCCAAATAGGGGGAGATTGTTGGGTATATTGGAATATATATGTACCAGATTTGAAGAAGCCTCACCCTACTTAATGATATACATCAAGGTGTATTTGATGTGCTTTGAGTTATTTGTGCAGGTTAAGTAATTGCAGGATTGCAGAAAAAGTTTCTAAGTCCATGTATGGACACCTAGAAGAAAAGTGTCGACACCTAGAGAAACTGTGTCGACACTTGGAGTAATTGTGTCGACACCAGAGAGGCAGAGTCGACACCAGAAGAAAAGTGTCGACACATACAGGCAGTGTCGACATACAGTGAAGAATTGTCTACATAATCTGTGTCGACACTTAGAAGCAGTGTCGACACCCAGATAAACTTTGTCGACATCAAAAGTGTCGACACCAGGAGGCTGTGTCGACACTCAGCAAACTTCAACAAAGTTTAAGTACATATGCCGACACAAAGGAGATGTGTCGACACTCAGCAAAGTTTCAACACATGAAGGCATGTGTCGCCACAAAGGAGATGTGTCAACACTCAGCAAAGTTTCAACACAAGAAGATGTGTCGACACAAAGGCGTTGTGGCGACACACAACAGAAATCAACTAAGTATTGAAGATTAAGTATTTGTGTCAACACACTCAACCAGTGTCGACACATTCAACAGAAGGCTTGTGTCGACACACAGAATCAGTGTCGACACATTCTGAAGAAGCAGTGTCGAGAAGCTGTTACAACAACACAAGGAGTTGTGTCGACATCATGAAGGCTAGTGTCGACACTTAGTCTACTTGTGTCGACACTTAGTCTATTTGTGTCGACACATAAAGACTATCTGTCTCGACACTTTCAAACAGTGACAGAGATTTCAAGAAGTGACTGGATGACTTGACAGCTACCATTTCAACCGGTCAACTGCAACTGTTAGAGCCATCAGAAGGTTGTTATAAACCGGATCAGCCGGTCACCATGGAGAAAGCTTATATAAAGACCTTTCTCCTTCAACAGAAGAGGTGATGAACAGATTGACAACAATCAATTGAATCACAACACAAAAAGGAAGAAGACCTTCAAGAGAAGATCTAAGAAGTTGGAGAGAGAGAGCTCCTTCTAAGAAGAACAGCTGTTGAACCAGGCTGATAAGTAAGATTCAAATTGAGATCTGATTCACAAGACAGCAGTTGATTGAAGATCATCTGCACAAGAGATTCAACCCTACTGTGTTCTAATTCAAGAAGCTTTGAAGAAAGCCAAGGGTGGTTGATCTCTGCCTAGTTCTTCCAAGAACTCATCAAGAAGCCAGTCAATTCATCTCTCTCTTTCTGAATTGTGGTTATTTACTTTGTAAACTTTATTTTCTGTAGGATCCTAAGGGATCTGAGCTGTAAGCCTATTTTTTAAGGCTGAATGTAGGAGATTCTATTCTCTGAGTGTAGGCCTTGATTGAAGGCTGAGGTAGGGCTGTTTAGCCTGAGTTTAGGTCTTGGTGAAGACTGAGTGGTAGGGCTTTGTGCCTGAGTTGTAGGAGTGGGGTCACTCTGAGTTGTAGGAACCTGTTTGGGGTTTTGAGTTGTAAGATCTGAGGATCTGAGGAGAAGTGGAGAAGTTAGGCCGAATCTAGTACACTACTACATAGGCTAAGGGGGAAAGTGGATGTACCCAGACCTTGGGGAACCACTATAAATCCTGTGTGCACTCTGTGAATGTATGCTTGTATGGTTGCTGTGCTGTGATACTTGTAGATTTGCAATTACTGTACTGTATTTCTGCCTTTAAAGTTAAAAAGATATAGGTCACCTATTCACCCCCCCTCTAGGTGATTAGGCACAATTACTTTCAGGTTGTACATAATTCGCTCTCTTTGCGAGGTTGTCTCAAGCTGGAAAAGAAAAGTCTAGCCCCAAATATTTGGCGAGTGCTAGCTGAATTAGAGGGAATCTTTCGGTGGGCCCCAATGTGATATATATTTGCCAAATCAAGGGGAGGGGGAGAAGGGGGGGGGGGCACTGGGTCCCTCTCTGGTATGAGGGGGAAAACGGGGGGAGGGGGAGGAAAGTGAGAAAAAGAGGGGGAGGAGAAGGAAAGGGTGGGAGATTGGGATCACACTACAACATTTAATGCATATGACCAGGTTTTTTAGTATTTTCTGCGGTTTTTTTAAACGTCGCATATTATTTTGCGGCATTTAATGAAACGTCGCAAAATTGTCGCAGATATTGTCGTCGTTGTTGACATTTGCGGCATTTTTCAAAAACAAGTGGTGGTTGCCTCTTGATTCTATGGTGACATAATGATTGAAATCACATCAATATGTGGGTCACCTATTATGACATTTAATTAGAAATGCTACCATAGATGTACAATGCAACAAATTAAATGTACTGGACCCCTTTTGCCACGTTTTTACTTCCAAATACCGCAATTTGTTTTTTAAATGATTCAATATTTCTTTTTAATTTTCTAAAGAACCAAATAGTATTAAAATAACAAAATTTTGCATAAACATCTGGTGATTCCAGTCAACAATATGGACCAATTACATCGTTCACACAAAAATTCAGCATGAAAAGGTATAATCAAAATTTTGAAAGAACATCGATCTGTCATTAAAATATCATTGGCGTTCATTACTAAATTTTAACCTCTTTAATCCATTACAAACAAGTAACAAGAGAAATTAATGCAATTTACAACAAAAACTAAAAAGAGTTTTAATTTTACTGGAAGAAAGATTCACGCCAACGTTGAAAGGGCTATTTCTTGATACAAGGAAAGAACTTGGAGTCATTGTCCCTTCAATATTTTTGTGTTTATTGTAGCCAAAATTCACCAAAATGGGAGCATTTTCTCCCATCCTATCACACCTCAAAGCTATATGATAACAAAAATAGCAAAAAACCAACTAGTATCAGATTGTCATCATGTTCACGAGATTGATTCATAGTCCTCTCTGCGAAACAAACAAACAAACAAACAAACGCGCTGGGTGGCAGCGGTTGCTCCCACCCTCTCTCTGCGGAACGCTGAAAAAGCGCTGCCCTCCCTCTCCGGTCTGTGCGAACAGAGAACTAGAAACCGGAAATTGGAATAACAGAAACTTTTTATTATCCAAAAAGGTGTGTATTAAAAATGTATAACCTCCCTTTTATAGAATGGAGGATATGAGAGAGATTACAAATAAGCAATGTGAGACTAAATAATTACATGTATAAGCGGTTTAACAAGAAAGCAAGCCGAACAGGCCGTGCGGTTAGACGAATAGTCTAACCGCCCGGCAACCACCAGAAGGAGAGAAGAAGTCGCCAAAGGAGAGAACTAGACCGCCCGGTCTCCATGTCGCCTGAGACAAAATGTCAGATCGCCCGGACACCAAACAATAACAGTTCGGCTACCAAACCGATGGAGAGAAATCGTCAAACCGCTCGGTCTCCAATCCGCCAGAGTCAGACCGCCAGGCCTCCCAATCTCCATACTGCAACACTCCCCCTCAACCTGGAGCATATATATCGATCATGCGCAGCATGTCGCAAATGTGGAAAAAGGAGGCGGACACCGGCTTGGTGAAAATATCAGCCAACTCTTGATTGGAGATGACGAACGGAGTACAAATTTGCTCCTTCAAAATCTCTTCCCGAATAAAGTGGCAGTCGACTTCAATGTGCTTTGTTCTCTCATGGAAGACCGAATTCTTGGAGATATATATAGCGGCCTTGTTATCACAAAACATAGGTAGAGGATAGTTGTAGATCTCTCCTGAGTCAAGCATGAGGGCCCATAACCTCTTCAACTCAAATGTGGTCGACATCATACTTCGATATTCTGCTTCTGCACTGGACCCGGAGACGACAAACTGTTTCTTGCTCTTCCAGCTCACAAGGTTTCCCCCCACAAAGGTGCAAAAGCCCGATGTTGACTTGCGGTCTCCTTTATCATCAGCATAGCTCGAATCTGAGTACGCTTCAATCCTCAAGTGACCATTCTTCTGAAAGTGTAGTCCTTTCCCAGGCACATATTTAACATACTCCAATATTCACAGGGCAGACTATAGATGACACTCCCTAGGAGCTTGCATGAATTGGATAACGTTGCCTACAACATAAGAGATGTCGGGTCTGGTCACCATGAGATATATGAGCTTACCAACCAGACGTCTGTGCCTCATAACATCTGAAAGAGGAGGAGAGTCATCCATCCAAGTTTTATCTTCTCCAGTCGCCATGGGGCATCGGGCAGGTTTAGCCCCAGTCAACCCTGCCTCTTTTAGCAAATCAAGAGCATACTTGCATTGGGAGAGGACTAAGGAATTGGGTTTCCGAGAGATTTCTATCCCCAGAAAGTATTTTAGAGAGCACATATGCTTTATGATCAGGTGTTGCCAAAGATGCTTCTTTGTCAAGGTTATCCCAGCCTGGTCATCTCCAGTGAGAAGAATATCATCCACATATACCGCAAGAACCACCAGACTCAGGGAGGTTTTGTGAACGAATAAAGAGTGATCGACAGAACATCTCGTAAAACCCACTGCCGCCATAATCCCGCTAAACTTGTCAAACCAAGCTCGAGGCCTTTGCTTTAGGCCATAGATAGCCTTCTATAACCGACATACCTTTGTCTCCCCCTGAGCAACATACCCTGGAGGTTGCTCCTTGTAGACATCCTCCTGAAGATCCCAATATAGAAAAGCATACTTGACATCCAGTTCTGATAATGGGCCAATCCCTGTTTACAACCACCGAGAGGAGGACCCGGATGGTACTGAGACGAGCAACTGGAGAGAAAGTGTCAAAATAGTCAACACCATAAGTCTGGTTAAAGCCTTTGGCAACAAGGCGGGCCTTGTAACAATCCACACTGCCGTCCGGACTGAACTTCACCATAAAGACACAGCGACAGCCAACAAAATTTGTGTCGAAGGGAGGAGGAATAAGGGTCCACGTACCCCGTTTAGTGAGAGTAGCAATCTCCTCATCCATGACAGCCTTCCAATAAAGAACAATAAGGGCCTCCTGATAAGAACGGGGGGTGGCAGTGGCAGAGATATCTAGTGCAAAAGAACTGCGAGAAGGGGTAATATGATTATAGGAAACAACAACAGCAAGCGAGTGCTGGGTACACACCCGAACCCCTTTGCAAATAGCAATGGGAAGATCCAGGTCAGCGGGTTACTCAGTATCCGGAGAATCCGTGGCAGAGAGGGCTGGCTCGGGAGTAGAGAGCGATGACGGCGGAGAAGAGCGAGATAGAGAAGAAGAGGGAGATAGCGAAGGTCAAGAGAGAGGAGGAGACGATGGAGATGGTGGAGGTGGAAAAACCTCGATAGGGGTTGATGGGTTGGAGGGAACAGTAGAAGAATCAGAAGCCTGTTGAAAATTGTGAAGTGAAAGTGGTTGAATGGAGGACTTGGGCAACCTATCCAGGCGAACTACGTAGGCAGGGTTGGCAGTTAGCCAGGCCAGCTTCTGCTCAGCAAGCAGTTGGATCCCAGGAAGTAACCGGGAAGATAGCGACTCTATCCGCGGATTTCGGTAAGAAGCGGACTGAAGAATTGGAGCTCGGCAGACCGGCTTGGCAGAAGTCTTGGTCTTGCTCCGGTGAAGCGGCAAGTGGAAGCCGTAGAGATCGCTAGTTAGTGCAGACAGGTGCTGGAGTTCGTCGGGGTAGGCGGACTGGATCTATTGTCCGCCAGTAAGTGCGGACTGGCCCTTGTGGCCAGCGGTGTGGACTTGGTTGGTTCTAAACCAAGTCCATGTTTGGCTCAGTCCGGGGAGATCGCGCAGTGAAGCGCGGACTACTTCTCAGTCCGCCAAGCTCGGCAGAAGTGTTGTTGCCTTAGTTGCGAGCTTGGGGATATGCGGACTGGGGATTGCGTCCGCATGGGCGTGCGGGCTGGTGCTGGGTCTGCTGAGTCCGACAGCTATCTTGCTAGTGTGGACTCAGGATATGCGAACTGGAGCAGTCGGCGAGATATGCGGACTGGAGCAATCGGCAGTGTATGCGGACTGGAGCAGTCTGCGGGAGATGCGGACTGGAGGTGTCTGCTGTTTAAGCATACTAGAGCAGTGTCTTCTGAGTTTGGTAGATGTCTTGGTGATGAGGCGGTGGACTCAGGATATGCGGACTGGAGTTGTCTGCAGGGATATGCGGACAAGAGCTGTCTGCAGTATTAACGGACTGGAGCAGTGTCACAACCCGCATTTCCTCTCAAAAAAATCAAAAAAACTGGGGTGTTACAAGCAGTGTCCACTGAGTCCGGCAGTTGCCTTAGTGGCGAAGTCGTGGGCTCGGGATGAGCGGACTGAAGCTGTGTATCCGCTGTGTCCGATATTTGCCTTGTGGCGAGGCTATGGACTCGGGATAAGCGGACTGGAGCTGTGTCCGCGGATTGGCGGATAATGTTGTTGCGGAGTCCGGCTGTGGCGGTCTTGGCTTGGCCTTTGGCGACATGGCAGACTGGTGTTACTGTACGGCCTTGGTGAAGCATTGGTCTTGGCTTGGCCTTTGGTGATAAGGCGGACTGACGATATGTCCGGCCTTGGTGAAGCATAGACGGACTGTCTATCCTGCACAGGCAGCGACAGACTGCTGTGCATACGCGGGCTTGAGGATACACCTGTTCTTACTGCGGGATGTGGTGGTAATCCTATCGGCTAGGGTGGTGACCACACTCCTCATCGTGCTTATAAATAGGACCCATGTCACATCAGGAACAGTAACCAAGTAATGAGTGAACAGTAAGTTGAGCCCGTAACAGTTGTTGCAGGCTGACTTTTGGTGTCCGCACGGTTTGATAGAGTTGACCGGTTTGTGCTATGCAAGTTGTGCGGATAGCACTGGAAAGGCAAGACTTGGCTCTAATTGCGGTCAGGGACTGTGCAGACTCTGTGGTTAAGCAACAGGCGGTAAACAGCAGGTCGCAGACAACGACCAAATGGTTTTCTCTTTGGCAACTTGTGTTCGGGGTTCAATAAGTCGCCTACTTCAGGCGGCCTGTTCAGTTTGGCATCGCAGCTTGTGCGGTCTGGCGGCTAGGCGACCTCGCAGTTATGCGGCTTGCAGATGGCGGCTAGAGCTCAACATTGGAATAACGAGCAGTCCGCACGGCTTGATTTGCGGTCTGGTGACCTGGCAGATTGTGCGTACTCCATAATAGTAGACCGACGGCTTGGTGTTTGAGTCCGTGCGGCTTGTGTTGTCTTATCTTTGTAATTGTCTATGCTCTCCCTGTGATGGTTTCGGCGAATCATGTCTCGCCATGTATGTCTCACTTTGTAAAGAAGTTGGCTGTTAATCAATAAAGACTCGTGTTGATGCATGTGTTTCTGGTTGTAACTGACTTAGTTGACATAACCCCTGCTCACTCCAAGATCCGGAATTTTTCAACATGGTATCAGAGGAGGTTGGAGTGGATAAGCATTGTTCAACTAAAGTGGTTGTTTACTCTAATGAAGAGGGAACCAGTGGTATAACCATGGCAGTGGAAGATGCAAGTAGTCTTGGAATTGAACTTCTTACAGAGACGAACTTTGATATGTGAAAGTCTTGTATGGAGAGCTTTCTTCTTGGTGAGGACCTTTGGGAGGTGGTATGCGGAGCAGGAAGACAAGAGGCTATTGCTGGCAATGCTCAAGAGATGAGAGCTTGGAAGGAGACAAATGCGAGAGCGGAGTCTATTCTCAAGCAGGTGATCTCATCGGAGCTCTTGGACCACATCAGTGGATGTCGGTCAGCTGCGTAGGTTTGGACTTCGCTTGATGGGTTGTTCAGGAATGAGGTGAAGGTTGCTGCGGAGGATGGTCCCTCTACCTCATATCAGCAAGAGAGGAGTGTTTCTCCTAGGCGTGATGGGAAGAGGAAGGAAGGACCAAGGTGCTATTGATGTAAGCAGCATGGTCATCTCAGGAAGTAGTGCAAGGTTGTCTTGCTCTCGGCGAACGTTGCTCTAGTAGGGAGTAAGGAGAATAACTTGGTTGGGTCATCAACAAGTTCTGGTGTTGATTTGATGAAGGCCAGTGATAGTGCAGCTATCTGGCATGAAAGACTTGGGCATGTGGGGATGGACAAACTGAAAGCAATGGTAGGAAGAAGACTCATAAGAAGCTTGCCTAGGTGGTCATCCTACGGCGATGGTCAGGCTTGCGCGGGATGTCAACATAGTGAAGCTTATCGCTTTACAGTTGATAAGGTGCAGTCCAGATGTAAGGCACCTTTGGAGGTTGTCCATTGTGCTCTGGTGGGAACGACCGTCACTGCCAGTCTTGGAGGCAGCAGGTTCATGCTAATATTGGTTGATGACTATTCGAGGTATACTTGGGTATACTTCATGAAAGAGAAGTCAAACATGTTCCGCTTGTTTTTGGAGTTCAAGAAGCTTGTGGAAGGCCAACTTGGCCTGCGGATCAAGAAGTTGAGGACAAGCATCAGTGGTGAGTTTGGCTCAACCGAGTTCTCGAACTTTTGCAGGAAGCATAGGATCCGAAGGGAGCTTTCTCGTGGATATACTTCACAGCAAGGCGATGTTGCAGTTCAGATGATCCGTTTGTTGACAGAGAGCTGTAAATGTTGGCTTCAGTGCAAAGGCATTTCTAAGGCCTTTTGGGCGGAAGGGATGGCCTGTGCGGCACATGTCATCAATCGGATGCCTCTTAGTCCGATCAATGTGAAGACTCCATATGAGCTGATGTTTGGGGTGAAGCCCAGTGTGAAGCACCTACGGGTGTTTGGATCTACCTGCTACATACATGCTCTGGATGATCTAAAGACAAAGCGAGTCTTTGTTGGGTATGATGAGCAGTAGAGGAGATGGAGGTGTATGGATCCTGCGACGAAGAGATTCATTGTGTCGAGAGACGTTGTCTTCAATGAACTGACGTCGTATTGGGGTATCTCTTGTGTGGAGCTAGAGATGAGCAGGTCAGATGGTGGGCTGAAGGATGTTGTTGCTAAGGAAGCAAGGGAGTTGCATGTGTCACCAGGAGCTCCATGTTGTTCTAGCTCTGGGGCAAACGCGTCAGGGTCGGGAAGCATGGGGAGCGATGCTCCAAGTACTTCTAGCTCGAAGACGGAGGCTTCTGGTTCGAGAAGCAGGGGGAGCGATGTTCCAAGTAGTTCTTGTTCGAGAGCGGAGACTTCTGGTTCAGGTAGCAGGGGGAACATTGCTCCAGGTGCTTCTGATTCCAGTGAGGTGGCGTCTTGTTCAGGAAGCAAGGGGAGCATTATTCTGGGATTGCCCGGGAACAGATCTGGTTCAGGAAGAGCAGCGGAGGTGGTTAGCCGTGATCAGGTTCTTCGGAGATCGAAGAGGATCAGTAACCCACCAGCTCGATATAGCGAAGGGAATGCGGTGAGCTTGGTCTCATGTTTCCTTGCAAGCCCTCAGGTCAAGCAAGTAGCTTCTAGCTGTGATGACACCACTGGAGTCAAAGAGGTGGATGACGATAAGGCTAAGGAGGTGACTACTCTCAGAGGTGACAAGGCTTGGGCCCTTGTGCCCAAGGTTGGTGACAATACTCCTGTGATGCACGAGTTGAGGTCGGAGCTGAAGAAGAAGATAGAGGGAAGCATGGCTCCTTTTGGGAGATGCTAGAGGGCTCCCTCATGATCCATGATATGCAGGGCGGGGACTATGTCTTGGACATCTCCTCGAAGGTGCTATCGTAGGGACCATGTGCAAGGTTACGAGAGCTGCTGGAGTTATTCACCACCTCTCACTTCAAGGGGGAGTGTTGAAAATTGTGAAGTGAAAGTGGGTGAATGGAGGACTTGGGCAACCTATCCAGGCGGACTATGTGGACAGGGTTGGCAGTTAGCTAGGCCGGCTTATACTCAGCAGGCAGTTGGATCCCAGGAAGTAACCGGGCGGATAGCGACTCTATCCGCGGAGTCTGGCAAGAAGCGAACTGGAGAACTGGAGCTCGGCAGACCGGCTTGGCAGAATTCATGGTCTTGCTCTGGTGAAGCAGTAAGTGGAAGTCACATAGATTGCCAGTCAGTGCGGACAGGTGCTGAAGTTCGCCGGGGTAGGCAGACTAGATTCAGTGTCCGCCAGTAAGTGCAGACTGGACCTTGAGGCCAGTGGTGTGGACTTGGTTGGTTCGGAACCAAGTCCATGTTTGGCTCAGTCTGGGGAGATCGCGCAGTGGAGCGCGGAATGCTTCCCAGTCTGCCAAGCTCGGCAGAAGTGTTGTTGCCTTGGTTGCGAGCTTGGGGATATGCGGACTGGAGATTGCGTCCGCATGGGCGTGTGGGCTGGAGCTGGGTCCGCTGAGTCCGACATCTATCTTGCTGGTGTGGACTCATAATATGCAAACTGGAGCAGTCTGCGAGATATGCGTACTGGAGCAGTCGGCAGTGTATGCTTACTGGAGCAGTCTACAGGAGATGCGGACTGGAGGTGTCTGCTGTGTAAGCATACTGGAGCAGTGTCCGCTGAGTCTGGTATATGTCTTGGTGATGAGGTGGTAGACTCAGGATATGCAGACTGGAGTTATCTGTAGGGATATGCGGACTAGAGCTGTCCGCAGTATGAGCGGACTAGAGCTCTGTCCGCTGAGTCCGACAGTTGCTTTGGTGGCGAAGCCGTGGGCTCGGGATGAGCAGACTGAAGCTGTGTGTCTGCTGATTCCGGCATTTGCCTTGTGGCGAGGCTGTGGGCTCGGGATAAGGGGACTGGAGCTGTGTCCGCGGATTGACGGACAATGTTATTGTGGAGTCTGCCTGTGGCGGTCTTGGCTTGGCATTTGGCGACAAGGCGGACTGGTGTTGCTGTCCGGCCTTGTTGAAGCATTGGTCTTGGCTTGTCCTTTGGCGATAAGGCAGAGTGGCGATGTGTCCGACCTTGGTGAAGCATAGGCAGACTGGCTATCCTGCACAGGCTTCGGCGGACTGGTGTGTATCCGCGAGCTTGCGGATACACTTGTTCTTGCTGCGGGATGTGGCGGTAATCCTATCGGCTAGGGAGGTGACCACACTCCTCATCATGCCTATAAATAGGACCCATGTCACATCAGGAACAGTAACCAAGTAACGAGTGAACAGTAAGTTGAGCCCGCAACAGTTGCTGCGGACTGACTCTTGGTGTCCGCATGGTTTGATAGAGTTGACCGGTTTGTGCTGTGCAGGTTATGCGGAGAACGCTGGAAAGCCAGGTCTTTGCTCTGATTGCGGTCTGGGAAAGTGCAGACTCTGCGGTTAAGCAACAGGCGGTAAACAGCAGGTCGCGGACAGCGACCATGCGGTTTTCTCTTTGGCAACTTGTGTTCGGGGTTCAATAAGTCGCCTACTTCAGGCGGCCTATTCAGTTCGGCATCGCAGCTTGTGCGGTCTAGCGGCTAGGCGGCCTCGCGGTTACGCGGCTTGCATATCGGCGGCTAGAGCTCAGCATTGGAATAACGAGCAGTCCGCGTGGCTTGGGTTGCGGTCTGGCGACCTGGCAGATTGTGCGGACTCCATAGCAGTAGACCGATGGCTTGGTGTTTCAGTCCGCACGACTTATGTTGTCTTGTCTTTGTAATTGTCTCTGCTCTCCCTGTGATGGTTTTGGCGAATCATGTCTCGCCATGTATGTCTCGCTTTGTAAAGAAGTTGGCTGTTAATCAATAAAGACTCTTGTTGCTTCATGTGTTTCTGGTTGTAACTGACTTAGTTGACATAACCCCTGCTCACTCCAAGTTCCGGAATTTTTCAATGAAGCCATGGGAACATTCTCGAAGGTGAAGATAGAGGAGTCGTTGCAGAAATAGGGAGCATTCTAGAAGAAGGTAATGTCGGCGGAGATGAATTGCTTTCGAAGAATGGGGTCAAAACAAAAATATCCTTTCTGAGTGGTAGAGTACCCCAAAAAGACACATTTGGTGGAGCGAGAGGAGAGTTTGTCACGGGTGGCGGAGGGAGCGTGCACAAAAGCTGTGCACCCAAAGATATGGAGAGGGAGAGGAAAAGGATCCTTGTCTGGATAGAGAACGGAGAATGGGGTTTTACCGTGGAAAACCATGGAGGGAATGCAATTGATGAGATAACAGTAAATGAGAACTGCATAGCCCCAGTAGGAGCGAGGGATATGTATCTGCGTCATCAGAGTGCGAGCGACATCAAGAAGGTGACGATTTTTTGTGTTCCACCACTCCATTTTGTTGTGAGGTATAGACACAACTAGTTTGATGAACAATCCCATGTTCCATACAAAAAGATGAAAAGGCTTGACTAATATACTCCTTAGCATTATCAGAGCGAGGGATTTTAATTGAAACACCAAACTGATTTTGAATTAAATGATAATAGGATGTCCATACATTAAATAATTCAGAGCGATCTCGCAAGAGATACACCCAATTACATCTAGAAAAGTCATCAATAAAGATAACAAAATAAGAACTACCCCGAGCAACGGTGAGGGTAGGAGCAGGACCCCAGACATCGGAGTGAATGAGATCAAACGGACGGGTAGAGCCACGACCTTGCTTCGGCGGGAAGGAGGAACAGAGATGCTTGCCAAGCTGACAGGCGTCGCAGTTGAGAGGAGAACTTTGTAGAGGGAGGTGGGGCAGAAGTTGACGAAGAAGTCTTGGAGGAGGATGACCAAGGCGGAGATGCCACTATAGAAGATTTGTAGAGGAGGAGGAGAAGGTGGACATTGGAGAAACATTGTCGAGGAAGTAGAGGCCGCCGCTCTCAGTCCTAGTAGGAATCGTCCATTGAGAGCTCGAATCCTGAAAAGAACAAGAAGTTGCAGTGAATGTGACGGAGCACTGAAGTTGCTTGCATAAAGAGATAACCGACAATAAATTGCACGAAAACTTGGGTACATAGAGAGTTTCCTCCAAGCGAAGAGAAAGAGTGACATGAATCACTCCCATCCTATGGACTGGGGAGGGAGAACTGTCTGCAATAAGGACTGGGGCAACCAATCATGTGATTCTAGGAGAGAAAAGCACTGAGGATTGCCCGTCATGTGAATAGTCACACCAGAATCTATCAACCATTTACCTGGAGTAACCACATGGGCACTACCTGATGACGTGACCACCGAGGCAGACGACTTGGAGGAGCTGGAAGTAGAGTTTCTGGAAAGATCCATGGAAGAGAAGCCACGCGAGTAGAGACATGTCGCGCAAATAGCAAGCAGCGTAGACAGCGCGACCAGCAAGCAGGTCGTGCGGCTAGGAAGGCCGCAGCGGACACAAGATGAGGTTCTACGGTGTCAATACACTAGCGGCAAGGACAACCACGACAAAGAAATAGAACAAAGTAGAGGGAAAGAATTCATGCAGCTAAGAAGCAAGCCGCGCGAACAGGAGATAGAGAAGACCGCGCAAACTGGAAGGAGTTCGCGGGGAGAAAAGAGGCAGAGAAACCGCTAAAACAGGTCGCGGATAGAAAGATGGAGTAGTCAAAAATTTGGAGTACTAGAAGGAGAGGTCGCGGTGACTTAAGAACTGGTCGCAGCGATGTAGGAAGAGGAGTGGCTAGAAAATCAGGGTGCGTCAACTATGGACAGGTCACTGCAAGAAGAACAGGTCGCGACGACTTAATAATAGGTTGCGGTGAGAAGAAAGTGGAATCAAAGAGGCCGCGCACACAAAGGGCAACGACAAGGTGAGAAAGAAACTGCGCGAACAGGGCGAAAGAAGGCGGAAGAAACAAGTCAAGAAGACAGGTCGCGAGATGAAGAAACAAGCCGCGCAGACAGAGAGGGCTCACAGAATCAGGAGGAAAAGATCTAGTCTTCTGATACCATGTGCGAACAAACAACTAGAAACTAGAAATTGGAATAACAGAAACTTTTTATTATCGAAAAAGGTGTGTATTACAAAGGTATAACCTCCCTTTTATATAATGGAGGAGATGAGAGAGATTACAAATAAACAATGTGAGACTAAATAATTACAGGTATAAGCGGTTTAACAAGAAAACAAGCCGAACAGGCCGTGCGGTTAGAAGAATAGGCTAACCACCCGGCAACCACCAGAAGGTGAGAAGAAGCCTCCATAGGAGAGCGCCAGAACGCCCGGTCTCCAAGTCGCCTGAGACAAACCGTCTGATCGCCCGGTCACCAAACAGCAATAGTCCGGCTATCAAACCGATGGAGAGAAACCGTCAGACAGCTCGGTCTCCAATCTGCCAGAGTCAGACCGCCTGGTCTCCATACTGCAACATGGTCCTAAATGGATTTGGCGTTTGCTGTGTTTCCACTGCTGACGCCCTACCAAACAGAGCCTTAAGTGAACAAATTTCCCAGAATGAAAGTTGGTGTACATGCCGTGCTTGAACACTAAGTTGTTGTAGAGAAACCATTGTATATAGAACAAATGTACGTATCGTTATCAATTCAGTTTATCACAATGAATAATAAAGGAGTTGTGAATGCTAGAAAAAAGTTATAGAAGTGAAAGGGAATTGGTAATGATATGAAAATAATAGTTCTGCATGCATAAGCTTGAACCAACAATGTTAATCATTAATACATCAAGTAATAGCGATGAGTCTGAGATAATTTAAAATACAATGTTTATTCAGGTAATTACACCTCTGTAAATTAAAAGTAACTATGGAAAAGATCTTGTGGTAACAAGATGCTCTCTCACATGATGGAATAACATTGAAATGGGGGGCTAAAGAGAGAGAAGAGGTTCAAGCCTGCAATGATTGTGTTAACATCAAAGCATCTAACCTAAAACAAATTGATATTATGTGAAAAGATCTTATAACACATAA
Source organism: Platanthera guangdongensis (assembly GCA_039583875.1). NCBI lineage: Eukaryota > Viridiplantae > Streptophyta > Magnoliopsida > Asparagales > Orchidaceae > Platanthera > Platanthera guangdongensis. Next base: position 49,284,448 of record CM077149.1, read on the forward strand.
AATACACAACTAAACATGAGATTCTCATTGCAGGACTAGATATCCAACACACATTTTTAATTTGAAGGAAACAAATTAGCTCTTGTAGTTTATATGTCATGAGTAAGTACTTACAATTGGTTAAGCATATTGCTTATTATAGCATGGACAAAAGTCTTATTTCTCATAAATTCAACAAATATAATGCAAAGCAAAGTGAAGTTTTCTAACAATTGCGCTCATAAGTGTTGAAAATGGAACCACAAGTTTGGTTGTTGCTCCTAAAGCCAATACCAACATGGCTGACCATTTGAAATGTATACAACACCTACAAAAATTTCATATAGTACTCGGGTTCTCCCGGCCATTCTTAATATAGTTTGTGAACAGCCTGAGTCTAGAGTAAATATTTTGGTCAAGCAAAATTATAAGCTTCAGCTTGAAAAATTTGCAGTTCTAACATTCCTATTTCGCAATCTATGTTACAAGCAACAAAAATTGAAATCAAATTATAAGCTTTAGTTTAAACATTTTTAGCAACAAACATTCAACAAAACACGATGAAATATGGAGCAAACAAAGTTATAAGATCTGTTATTCAAACAAAGTTATTTGACAATCTGTATTATAAGTAACAAAAATTGAAACCTGCAGCACTACCTACATGACAAAGAGTTGAAATATATTATGTATAAAAAATAAAATCCATCTCAACAAGAAGAAATGTCAATAAATATAAATGTGTTAAAGAAAGTTGATGATGCACTATCTTAGTAGCATTTGTAACCTAGTCTAACTTAGGTTCCGTTTGGCACGACGATGGCGGTCAATGTTGTGATTATGAACCACTGTTCATGAACGCCCGATATCACCTAAGGAACTTCATCCACTTTTATGTTCAAAACTAGTTTTATTTTGGCGATGGTCTTAACCATTGTCATGATGAACATACATTCTATGATGTTGGCAATTTTGACCAAACTCGTTGGAGTAAAAATGTCGCGCTAAATGGAGTCTTAGTGGTTCTTAATAACTTAGGAATTATAAGCAATAAAGTGGATGAGCAGATGCGTGTTACCTTGCGAGACAGTCCTCAAAAACCAATTGTGAGGCTATGATCACTGTGAAGTGGGGTGATGGCTTGCTGCATGTTGTCAAAGCGGAACTCGGGCACAATCACCCGCTTAATCCATCGACCGCGCAATTCTTGAGATGTTACCAGAACTTAGTAGACACGATGAATCTGAACCAAGGGGACCGTAGAAATTCAGATGTGGTTGGCAATGATTGCGGCATAAACACTACTGAAATATGGACATTGAAGCTTGGGGAAGGGTATGATGAAGCCATTCATCAATTTTTCGCACAGATGCATCAAATTTCCAAATAGTCTAACATAAAACAATAAATTTCATGTAAATTAAAACAACTGAGAAAGTAAACAAATAACCTAATTGTAAGTTTTTTATAGTCGATATGCACCAACAGCCAAAGACATAATTGTGAATTGTGGAGAAACATAAACAAAAATAAGTGAACACAACTCACTTTGTATATTTTATGCAGGAAACAATGCATTAGAATGCCAAGGTAAAGGACAACAAGCATGATTTTAACGTCAGAAAAGTTGTTATCTACATCAACAGTCAAAGACAAAATTATGAATTGTGGAGAAACACATTGCAGAAAAAATTGTTGCGGCTCCACTTAAGATAGTCCACTAAGGCTCATCGATGTGGAATGACCTTATATAGTAACTCCAGCATAGAGTCGTTATACTCTAGTGACATGAAACCCAATGGGTCATTTCGAGTCAGTCCTGACATGCGTGAACATATAACTAAATATTCTAACAATCTCCTCCTATGTCCGCGGTGAGACCGACATCGCAAAAGGGATGGTGTGTGTAAAGTTCTACCATAATTTGACTCAATACACAACCGTGTCCACAACATCTATCAGAATAAATTAGACTTAAAGAAACAGAAGTTAGTATGTACGCATAAGAATAAGGCATAAACTCAGCAGCAACACATCAAAGTCAAAAGTACAATCAGAGAATCAAGTACTAGCACACCTAATATCTCGTGATCAACTAAAGAACAATAAAAATAGTCCAAACGACAGATGAATAGAAAAGAGAGCTAAACAGTGCTCTAAACCAAAGACAAAAAAACCAAACAAACACTCTAGAAGTCAGCGTCCAGCAGGTCATCCTCCTCTGGATCCTTAACGACAAGTGCTCCTCCATCAGCAGCAGTTCCTGTAATTTCCAATAGAGAAGTTCATTCAGAATGAATTCAACCTTGGAAAATGTACAAGTATCTAGTTCTACTTATATGAAAGTAGTACAGTATGTGGAATCCTGTGTAGAGTATTTATGTTCTACCTCAGAATCCATTATCTGTTTTCAAAGAAATGATATTATGGACTTCTGGACACCGCAGCTGTATTTGTGTTCCTATGTGGAATGTCACGGTTACTATTCTTCTAAAGTTAATTGGAACTCATCAAATGTGGAATGAAACCAATAAACAAAAGAAGAGCCAAACCTAATCGGATTGTATTATCAAATGTGGAATATCACTCTCCTCCTAGATAAGGAAGACGAACCTAGTTGAAGTTGTTAACATCAAATGTGGAATGAAACAGCTCACAAGATTCGTACTCAGCAACTCCAAACATTAGCGGAGCACAACACGCTTGTTTTGACAAAGGAAAGTGAAAAAGTCAAAACATTTGGACTAAGGCAGAACTGAGTCGCCTAACCCTGAACTAAGGCTGAACTTAAATCGCCTTGAGTCTCATTTCCCCCACTATTTTGATTGATCGGTCTTTAGGCATTCCTTTCATCAGTGGATCGACCATATTATCCTTCGATCGCACATCAATCAAAGTGATAATGTCATGTTCTTTCAAATAATTCAGTAGAGCGTGTCTAAGTCGTACATGTCGCCTTTTAATATTAGAAATGACATTCTTCACGACTTGAACTACTTCTTGATTATCACAATACAGGCTCAAAGAATTGACTTGAAGTCTAGACAAGGGAATGTTTAAAATCAAATTTTTGATCCAATTTGCCTCTTCACCAACTGAAGCTAAGGCAAACAACTCGCCTTCCATAGACGACAAAGTTATACAAGTCTGTATTTTGAATTTCCAAGTGACTGCAATGCCACCCAAAGTGAAAATAAATCCACTAGTGGACTTGTTGTTCCCAACTTCGAACACTAGGAGGCATCAAAGTATCCTTCCAACATAGGAGGGTAACCAGTGTAGCATAGAGCTTGATCTTTAGTACTTTTCAGGTACCTCATCAGCCGATATAATGCATCCCAATGCTCTTTTCCTACACTACTGGTAAAACGACTCAGCATGCTTACCGAGAAAGTAATGTCTGGTTTAGTGAAACTTGTGGCATACATGAGACTACCAATGATCTTTGAGTACTTTGCTTGATCAACGCTGGTCCCTTAATTCGGACTCAACTTGATATTTGGATCGATTGGTGTTTCAACAGGCCTACAGTCTTTATAACCCCAGGTAGTGAGAATCTGCTCAATGTAATGAGCTTGACTTAGAGTGACACGTCCATTGTCTACTCTAACTTTCATACCTAAAAGGGTATCTACAGAACCAAGGTCCTTCATGTTAAATGCTTTCTTGAGTGTGGATTTAGTATCCCTCACTGCGACAAGATCTGACCCCAGAATCAATATGTCATCCATATATAGACATATGATGACTGTTTGATTTGACATCGAGCGGTAGTAGAGGCACTTGTCTGAGAGGCTGGACTGAAATCCAACACTCTTTACCACTTGGTCAAATTTAATATGTCATATCTTAGGTGCTTGTTTAAGCCCATAGATCGATTTATCGAGCTTGCACACTTTATCTCTTAGATCCTTATGTACATAACCTTCAGGTTGTGTCATGTAGATCTCTTCATCAAGCTCTCCATTTAAGAAGGCTATCTTTACATCCATCTGATGAACTATAAAGTTCTCGATAGAGGCTAAGGCAATAAGAATCCTAAGAGTGGATAGGTGACAAACAGGTGAATAGACGTCAAAATAGTCAATTCCCCCTACTGTTTATAACCCTTAGCTACTAGACGTGCTTTATATCTGGCTATAGATCCGTCACTGTGCAATTTCTTCTTCAGTACCCACTTGCATCCTAAGACTTTAGGTTCTTTCGGCAAGTCAACTAGATGTCAAGTGTTGTTTTGTAGCAGCGAGTTCATCTCATCATCGATGGCTTCTGCCCACATTAACGCATCTCTAGATCGCATTGCTTCCTGATAGGAGAATGCATCATCCTCTAAGTGGTAGGTGACGAAATTCTCACCAAAATTCTTAGGGATTCTATCTCTTGTAGATACTCTAAGAGGAACAGATTCCGCCTCTAGAGGTTGAGGAGCATTGCTAGAGGGGCCAGCTTCAGGTTCTATAGTAGATTCTAAAATCATGTCAGTAGACCCGGAGACGGTCAAGACATGATCTTTGATAAATTTGTGTTCAAAGATAATAGCATCTCTAGACTCCATCGTTGTATATGTGGATAGATCCAGAAACTTGTAAGGTGCACTATCTTCTGCACTACCTAGATAAACGCATGTTATTGTTCTAGGTCCCACCTTAGGTCTCTTAAGGTCTTGTATTCTCACATAAGCAATACAACCCCAAGTCTTTAGAATGTCATATCTACAAGTATGGTCATGCCACAACTCATACGGATTAGAGTTAAACTTTGAGTGAGCCACTCGATTTAGAATGTGATTTCAGATAGGACTGTTTCCCCCTAAAAACAATTAGGCATGCCAGCTCTGAGGAGCATAGAATTCAACATTTTTGTTAAGGTTCTATACTTACGCTTAACAACACCATTCGACTAGGGTGAGTAAGGAGCTGTGATTTCTAGGACTATACCCTCAGAGGCACAAATGTCCTTAAACCAAGTTATAGTGTACTCTCCTCCTCGATAACTTCTAAGTCTCCTAATCTTTAGATTTAATTGATTTTCTACCCGAGATTTGAAGATCTTAAAGAACTCGAATATCTCATCTTTCGATTTTAATAGGTAAACATGACAATATCTGGAAAAATCATAGATGAATGTAATTAGATATTTCCTTCCCCCTCTAGTGGCGTGACTATGAAAATCATAGAGGTCGGAATGTATCAACTCCATAAGTTGTGTGCTCCTAAAAACTTTGTAAGGGTTTCTAGTGATCTTAGTCTGGGCACAAACCTTACACCTATCAAATTGAATAGAAAGATCTAATGGGATGTTTTTACTTCTAGCTAGATCTCGCATTTTCTTATAGTGAATATATCCAAGTCTATTGTGTAATAGATTCGGTCCAATCAGAGTTGAACTCACTTGGTTTATGCACTCGTTATCTTGGCTAAGTCTATACATACCATTGATCATGTAAGCACAACCAAAGTAGTGAGAATTAACAGTTAATGTCATTCTACCTTTCATGCTTGTGAAAGACATTCCAGCTTTATCAAGCAAACTCATAAAAATCAAATTATTAGTTAAATTAGGAACTACTTTAACATATTGTAAAATTAAGGTTTTACTTGAAGAGAGGACTAGCTCTGCAATCCCAGCATGAGTAACATCAGTCGCTCCTCCATTGCGGTTTTCAACTCTATCATTGACCGCTGTGACCTTCAAAAGAAGACCACTGTCATTTGAGACATGACAGGTAGTACCACTGTCCAACCACCACTCAGAAGATGCACTGCGGTGACTACTCCCAATCATAACCATGAAGGACTTGGGATCAGAGTTGTCGACCACCATGTTCGCCACATTTTGTGAGGTTTCCTCCTTTTGTTTATTCGGACACTTGCATTCAGCGACCCAGTGAGCCCATTTGCGGCAGTTGTGGCACTTGCCCTTCTTCCTTTTGTGAGAAGGCTTTTTGAGCGCCAACGGTGCAGGGGTATCACCCTTAAGTGTCGGGGGCTTCCGAAAAGGCTTACTAGGACGTGAAACGAAGTTGACAACCTGTGAGGGTTGTGCAACCTGCTCCAAGCTTTTCCCAGCAATGTTTTGGTCCTCAATATTGATGAACCTTTTAAGTTCATCCAAACTGATCTTCTCTTTCAGACTGTGCATCTCGGTCTTGAAGAAGAACCTCTCACAAGGTAGCTTACTCAGAATCATGTACACAAAGAGGCTGTCGTCCATCTTCGAATGATCATCATCCAGCTTCTGACGCAGGTTGTGTAACGCCCCTATTTTTCCGATGTTATTATTTGGTTTGTCGACGTCATAATTATGACGTCAGGGCGTTACCTTTTTCGTTTTGTTGACGGCACTGCACTATTTGTGCGTTTTCGCTTCTGTTGAGACTGTTTATTCAGATTTTTGTGATTCTGTTGGGTTGGAATGTTTTCCATAATATAAAGGATGAGGTTTTGAGGAGTTGGACTTGTCCTATTTTGTTGCATTTCGAGCATTTTGGAGTCTCGGCGCATGTTTGCATCCTTGTGATTTTCTTTGCTTGTGTAGGCTTTTGATAATAAAGTCTCAAGAATGGTACGTCGGATTCTTGGGTTGTTGTCGCTGTTGAATTCGTTTCATTCGGCGTGTTTGGGCCCCTATTTTGAACTCGTAATTCCTTGTTTCAAAATATTTGAATATGATTATTTCTGTTGTTATTATGCAAGTTATATGCCTTGTTCTAATTCTTGGTTAGCCATCCTTTTGATTCTCGTGAAGCCCCGGTAGGGTTAATTTTTTTGTCAACCATAGGCGTTCGACGATTTTTTCCGAGCGTTGAGCTGAGGTCGACGAGCGTCGAGCTGAGGTCGACGGGCGTCAAGCTGAGTTCGATCAGCGTCGAGCTGAGGTCGACGAGCATCGAGCTGAGCTTGACCATGCATCGAGCGGTTCTGGGTTCTAGGATCGACGAACTTCGAGCAGAATTCATCAAACGGGCTTTGCGTTCGACGAATTTTGAACGGACTTCATCGAGCTGGTTTTTCCATTGCGTCTAACGATGTTCGACCTGATTTCGTCGAACGGGCTTTGCATTCGATGAATTTCGAACTGAGTTTGACGAACAAGATTTTTCTTCCTCTTTGATTTCGAGTAGTCTATCTGCTCCAGATTTATGCTTTTCTGGTACTTGAGAACTGTTCTTTGTTCTCGAGAAGTGCGGTTCTAGTTCCCGAGAGGTGTTGCTTGTACTCGAGATCTGCCTGGTTGTTCTCGAGATGTGCCTAATGTTCTCGAGAAATCATCTTCCTTTCTCGCGACATCATCCTTTGTACTTGAGAAGCCTTGTCCTCCTACTCGGGTAATCTTCTTCTTATTCATGAGACATGTCGTCCCCTCGAGAAATATTTTCTTTGCTCTTGATAAATCCATTCTTAGTTCTCGAGATTTGCTTCTCTATTATCGAGAATTGTAGCTTTGTTCTCGAGAAAGCCTTCTTGTTCTCGAGAACTGCCTTTGTGTACTAGAGAAATCTATTATGTACTCGAGTTCTGCCTCGTTGTTCTCAAGAATGCCTCCTTGTTCTCGAGAATGCCTCCTTGTTCTCGATAATGTCTTTTGTTTCGAGAATTGTCTGGTTGATCTCGAGAAACCCTTACCTTCTTCTCGAGAAGCCCGGTTCAGCCGATCTCAGTTCGTCTTCTTAAGTATTGTTATTCTAATATTACCCTTAGTATATATATACCGATTTCTTATTCTTCTATAATTTAGAGCAAATTTCATGTTCATCACCCGAACCAGAGCGACGTGAGTGAGAGAGAGAAGGTTTTTCTGCTATTCTTCCAGTGGCCGCCAACGGTGCTCCCGTGCTCGAAACCTTCAAATGAATATAGATCTGGAAAGCTCTCAGTGAGAGTTTCGCCATCGTGGTAAAATCTTCCCCATCCCTTGAGTTTTTCTCACTAGGGTTTTCGGCCATAACTCCTATTTGTCGTCATTCTTGTTAGATTTCGACTTCCCTCGTCTTCTTTAGCCCCGATCTACGATAAGGAGTGATTTGGAGAATTTTTTCGGTAAAACCAAGGCAAGTGATGGTTTTCTCCTTCTCTTCCTTTCTTTACCCTGATTTGCAGGAATTTCTAACTTATTGTTATCATGATTATTAATTAATTTACTGATTTTAGTGCTGTTAGATCTTCTATCTAATCATATTCATGATTTTTCATGTTCTTGAATTTGCTATCATGCCCCGTTAAATATTATATGTTTTGATGATACAGTTAATTCCACTCTTTTTGTCGTTCCTCAGCTTTCATGTAGAATGCGTTAGAGTTTATTTAGGATTGTAAATTCTTCCTAAAGTTTGATCAACCATTTCAAATCTAGAATTATCTACTAGAATCCAATGTGTAATTATTGTCTTGAGATTTTTATCATGGTTTCTCTTCGTGGCGATACCGTGGGGCGAGACAATCCGCCAGGCCCAGGAAGGGTTGTGGTGGGCCTCTGAGCTCTAAACCCGGGTCGTTACGGGGGTTTTCCTTCCGGGTTTTCTTCGTTGCTGGTGTTATTAGTGGACGAAACCACCGCCACAACGTTTGTTCTCCCTATTAGTACTTTGTGGGGCTCTACCGGTTGTTTGGGCATTTGCGCTGTATGGTGGAGTATCCAGTCTCCCCCGCAATTAGACAAATAAATTGTCTTTGGGGTTGGCCACCCCACCCATTTTGGTTTTTTGGTGGAGTTGACCACAGGTGTCTAGTAGGGGTTTGTTTCTCCTCCTGATGATTTAATCTTGACCTTTTCCCCTTATAGTCTTGTGCATTTGGGGTGCTTTTATTGTCCGTGATGTTTCACGTAAGTATTCTCTTTTACTTTTGTACCTTACTTCTATACTTTATTTAAGTATCTTTCCTTTGGTCTTGGGTTGGTACCCCTTGACTTGTTTACTTGTGACATACCTTTTGTCCATCACTTGTACTTTGTTGCTGAGGTGTTCTGTCTTTAAAATGTCTCAGGTTCAGAGCTGTAGCTGATTGCGGTGCTGGTTTTGGAGTTCTTGGGCAATAGAGTTGGCTGTGATTTTTGCCTCGCTGTAGCGAGGTAATTTGTTGTTTTAGTTTGCTTACTAGTTCAGACATACTTTGATTTATGTGGGTTCATGTCAGTTTGTTGACGCCCACAGGATTGTTGATTTTGGATATTTGCTAGCTGCTTAGTTTTCTTTCTATGCGTTTGGATTACTTGCTCTCTAGGATGTTTTATGGTAGAATGCATGGTAGATATTTTCAAGTATAAAATAAAACTACTATTATTATCTCATGCATTACACATTTTAAAATGATAAATCATTATATTTAACGACGATAGGAAACAAAACTACTTTTATTGCTATTATAAACGTAGAACTTGTATACCTTGAGGTGTCCTCTAGGAACCTCTAAACTCTTGTAGGATGCCAAATCTGATAAAAGAAGTATTTTCCGCAGCGTTTAACTACTTTCCTTGTGTACTAGATGAGCCACTAAGCTGAGGGTTATGACTAACTACTATAGTTGAACTGATTTTATCTCTAAATAACTTACAGAATTTTTCTTCATGGATAAGTAGGAGTTTTGCCTGAGCGTCTGCAGTTATCCCCTGCCGACGTGACATCATGACGCGCATTTTTCCCTTACTCTGATATACTTTTTGGTGGTGAAAAATGCGGGTTGTGATAGTTGGTATTAGAGGGAGGTTGGTTTGACAAGTTGGTCGATCCATCCAAACTCGTATAGTCTGTTTCCCTTCATTTATTTGCATACACACACCGATGTGTAATCAGCACGTCTTAACCGAAGCATAGTCACTACACTCATAGCATGATAAGAACTATACAGGGCATATTATGTAGTATGGGATGCATAATATGTGTTTGTATATGGATCCACCATAGGAGGCAACATGTGATAGTTATGTAGTATGAGATGCATAACCATCATCACATGGGTGACCATTAACACGTTTTCTTTTCTCATTTCATGCGATGTTATGTAGTATGAGATGCATAACATTTCATGTGTACGCCGCTCATACATGCATTAAGACCTTTTTTAGAATGCATAGCACAACATACATAGCATATCATCGCATAAGCACGCGTGCTAAGTTAAGGTTTACATGATGACACAGGTACATACATGATTTTAAAGAAGAATAAAGAATTCATGCATTCATATCATAGGCACATGAGTAAATAGGATGAGAGGATATCATCCAAAGAAGGACATAACATCATTATAAAATCCCAGAGTAAGTTGCAGTATAGGCAAGTGTCTTAAGTATGGTCTGAACTAGTTGTGTGGCCTAGTTATAATCTAGGATTTTTGACGGGTCGTTCGTTACCTTTTTTTAGAAATGTCACCAATGCATCCAACAACGAGGTCGACTCCCAGTCAGAGGGTGAGTCGTCAGGTGCGTAGAGTGATGCGTTGATCGAGAGTCTGCGTCAGAGCAATGAGTCTCTGTCGAGGCAGTTAGTTGCGTTGTAGTCGCAGATTCAGTCCATGTTGTCTGCCGCTCCCTCGCAACAACCCTTTGCGCAAGATTTTCCCGCGGTTCAAGCCGTACCTACTAATCCTGCTCCTCTGGTGCCCCTAGTGATATTACCACCAGAGATGAACCTTATATCGCATTTCCATCGATGGAGACCTCCCACTTACGACGGGAGTGCCAACTTTATGGTTTTGGATCATTAGATCATCACTATCGATGAGATGTTCTCGTATTCTGGGATTGCTGAGGCCCAGAAGGTAATGATTTTAGCCTACCAGCTAAAAGGCCTGACAAAGACTTGGTAGATCCGGCAAAAGGAATGTTTGAAGGAGGGATGCTCTTGGGAGTCCTTCAAGATGATGCTGCTTAAGAAGTTCTTACCCTCAGTCGAGCAGGAGCGTGTGATGAATAATTTCTTGCATTTGAAGTAGAGATAGCTCATAGTGTGTGAATATGAGATTGAGTTTAGTAAGTTGAGCAAATCTTGTTAGGGTTAGTCGATTTTGACAAGACCTTATATAAGATCTCCATAACAGTCATATTTAGTATTAATGACGTACACGTGGACCAATCACGTCAAGCCATTTGAAATTCCCGTCGATTCTGGACTTAGCAAATTTCTGGAAAAATCTGACTGGTTTACTCGAGTAAAAGATTACCTACTCGAGTAGTAATGTGAGTACTCAAGAGGATAGAAACAGACTACTTGAGTAGAAGACTTTGAGAAAATCCAGAATAGAATGAGTAATCACTCGAGTACACAAAGACTTACTCGAGTGCTAGAAAATTTACACGAGACGTGGAGATGAACTACTCGAGTACTAGAAATAAACTACTCGAGTACTAGATATATTACTTGAGAGGTAGAAGGATTACTCGAGTCAAAAACTTAGCGGAATTCCTGGAAGATGAATTCAGGTTACTTGAGTACTGGAACTGAACTACTCGAGAGGAGATTAACTACTCGAGTATATGAATATTACTACTCGAGTATAGGACTTAGAAAAATTCTGAGAGATAAAAATCTTATCACTCGAGTATTAGAGATGAACTACTCGAGTAGTAGATAGACTACTCGAGTACAAGAACTTGACTACTCGAGTGGGATACAACAACACGAGAATCATTCTTCTGTAACTCGAGACAATAGACTTATCTACTCGAGTGGTTAATATAACTACTCTAATAAATGACTTAGAAAATTTATTGAGAGAAGAATTCTGTTTACTCGAGAATAAAAGAAGGTCTACTCGAGTAATGGACTTAGCCACTCGAGATCTATATTCAGACTACTCGAGAGCCATTTCCCTTACTCGAGCACAGATAGATTCACTTGAGTAATTACTAAGTATTTAACTCGAGTATATAAGCTCCTACTCGAGTGAAACACTTAGAAAATTTTTCTTCAACAAAATTTTCTTTTCTTCAATAAACTCAGCAACACTTCTTTCTCCAATCAATCCTAGTGCTTGAAACATGAAGTGTATCCCAATAGAGAGGCTACACACGAGTCAACACCATGGATCACACAATGAGGGATTACATTGTATGTTCCTGTGTTTGGTGACCCATTGTAGACTGACATTGGTCTACACTTGGCAATTTAGTCATACAAACACATAACTCAAACAAGACATCAAATACAGCTTAATTCATCTTAGTTCAAGGGTGACTTCACCAAATATGAGTTATTGTGGATATAATACCCAATAATCTCCCCCTATTTGCAGAAGTCAGAACCCATGACACTAAGGTGAATTACATAGACAAATATAGAACTAGAAGTGCAAGCTAGAAATCAAAGTTATAAGCACAAGGAATATAAAATCAAAGAGTAAATTATCAAAATTAAGAATTATATAAATAAGATTGTCCAAAAGTCATTTCTACACAAATCATATCCCCACTCTCATATCTTCTCTATGCTTAAACTTGATGTTGTTGTTTGTCCTTCTTCTCTTGATGTCTTCTCTGGTAACTGTAGGGCTTAGGATAGTACTTTGGAGGCTTTAGAGGAGCAGCATGGTTGTTCCTTCTATGTTCTCTGTCATATAATCTTCTTTTAGTGATAGACTTCTCATACAAATCCCATTCTTGGGTGATATAATGATCATGTCTATTTTCATTGAAATCCATAACTAGCTTGAGAGTGTCAAGAATGAGTGACTTTGAAGTAGGAGACCAAATTTCTGCAAATTCTGGAGCTTTTCTCTTCTCTGTATCTGGAACTGGAATAGATCTTCTTGTATAGGCTCCATCACCATATCTTCTCTTCTTGGGAATGTGAACTTCAGGAGGAGCATGGAGAAAAATGTCTGCTGGGTCTGGCGGAGGAGCATCTAAGCCTTCAGGCCTTGGAGAGAAGGAAGGCTGTTGAGCAGGAGCTGGAGCAATAGAGGCCAGGGGATTTAGATGACGAGGGATGATATTTGGATCAGTTTGAAACTAAGGAAGTATCTGATTATGCATCCACACTACTATATCATAAGTATGGAACTTTACACTTTGAATCTGGCTTAGTACATCATCATGAATTTCTTTTAGCTTCTCTTCCCAGAGAGTGTGCTTGCTGGCATCTGATTTCTCTAAATATTCTTTGACTACACTCTCCCCCTTTCTAACTTCTACAAACAGAGTATTGATAGCATCTTCTTTGAATATGTCTACCTCTTCACAGATCTTGAAGGTGTGGGCTTGAGCATTCTTTTATAACTGAATCTAGTTGTTGGCAACTATAATAGCTTGATCCATGACATGACCAACACTGGTGATTATGCGGTCTAGAGCTTTGCCACCTATCTTGAATAGCTGTCTTAATTGATCATTATTATGTTGAATCTCAGCAAATCCTCTGCTCATCTCTTTCTCAAGAGCAGTTACTTTCTCAGTGACAGCTTTGAATGAATCATCAAAATATTTTCTTTGTTCTTGGAGCAGTTGTACAAACATACCAATAAGATCAGTAACAGCAGGATGAGCAGCAGTAGATGTAGAAGGAACTATAGGAGGAGGAGCAAACCATGGAGCAATCTCTTCAATAATAATAGAGCTCTCAGCTCTGGTAGTGTGAATTGTAGCATCACCTTCTTCAGTGACAATTGTGGGGATGGTGAAATCTAGTTTCCTCAGTGGAGCTTCAACTGGTTCTGGAGTAGTTTCTTTGTCATCAGGAATCAAAATAGTCTCAACCTGCTCTTGTTCAGCAGTAGGAGAGTGGTGAACAGGGGATACAAGTTGTGGAGTATGAGTGTGAGATGGTACTGGAGTTTGTTGCTTGGATGGTTCAGTAGTTTGTTCTTTTTAAAGTGGAGGAAGAGGTTCTTCAGAAGTGAGTTCTTCAATCATTTCATTGATGGCCGCTTCAGTGGAGAGAAGGGTTTCTTGGAGTTGAGCATCTGTTGGAACTTCTTCAGGAGTGGATGGAGGGAGAGAAGTATCAGCTGGAGGGGTTGGTACTGTCTTCTAGAACAGAAGGAGCAGGATCCTCCTCAACAGTTGCACCAGATGTGCTGGCAACATGCGGTGGATAGGGATATGGGGTCCTGTCCTCTGCAGCAGGAAGATCATGGGCTCTAACAGATTGAGCAGGATTTTGCAACTTTAACTCCCACCTCTGAATGAATGAGATGGAGACTTTCTTCATGTGGTGAAGTATTATACCTTTGGAAAAGTTTAACACCTCAGGATTGATCTCATGGAGTAGCACAGAGATAATCCTTGCATAATTTGGTGCCTTGATGCTTTCCCTGATTTTGTCCAGAATAAACATACCAAATTGATATCTCTTCCTGCAGATAATATCTTGTATGATGTCAAACATGCTGAGAGAAATATCTCTGATTGAGATGGTCTTGCACAGAAGGACTTTTCCAATAATATCAACCAAGAGTTTGCCTTCTGGATTGAGTTCTGATCGGCGGATGGTGAGAACATCTGGAGAGACACCACAAAACATAAATGTTCTGTCAGAATCCTCAGGACCTAGGTCATCTTCTTCATCAACCACTGGCAGTCGAAGAAGAGTTGAAACAGAGGTTTTGGAGAGCTTAATATTGATACCCTTTACTTTTGACTTAAGTACCTTCCCGTTTCTCTTGACTTTAATATTCTTGAAAAATACTTCAGCCTCTAGAAACAATATCTTGCACGGCAGCTGTAGAACAAACGTCAGGCCGGCTGTGTCGAGGAGGATGAGAAGATTGCGGAAATTGTCGGACAAATCTGCAATCCCTGAGGTGACGAGTTATGAGCTGATTCCTATCTTGGAAGAAGGTGCCATGATCTAGAGATTTAAGAGAAATCTAGTGTGGGGAAGAAAATGGCGCGGGCTCTGCGACAGTCGGCGGAAGACGAAGAGTCTATCGGCTTTACTCGAATGATGGCATTTTGATTCGTGTAGAGAAATGAAATTTGGACTTTTCTATTTATATAACCCTAGTTTATGATGATTAAGAAAGTAAAATAAGCGAACATACCTTGGAAAGAGGCGGTATAAGCATCAGATTGCCAATAAAGAATTTGAATTGAAGTAGAAAATTGACTGTTTGATACTCGAGTGAATCGGCGGTACTCGAGTGAAAAGAAGATAATACTCGAGTGAGAGAACTGAAAGTACTCGAGTGATGTCTTTATACGTCTCGAGAAGAAACTTGGTACTCGAGTGGCTGAAAAAGTACTCGAGTGAAAGTCGGAGTACTCGAATAGGCTGAAGTACTACTCGAGTAGTCTTTGTCTTACTCGAGTCATAAAGTGTGAATTTGAAAAATTTCAACTTTTGACAGATTTCTTGATCTCTGAGCCTCTTTGTGAGTCCACCTTCTCTAATCTTCTTTGTTGAGCATTCCAAGTTCTGTTTTGAAGAATGAGAACTTGGTCTCGTCTAGTGGCTTCGTGAAAATGTCTGCAATCTGCCTGTCTGTTGGGACATATTGTAGATATATGTCCCCATGATCCACAAGCTCCCGGATGAAGTGATACCGCAGCTCTATGTACTTTGTCCGGCTATAAGAGACAGAGTTGTTGGCTATTGCAATTGTGCTGGAAGAGTCGCAAAATAATGGAATTTTCTGAAACCTCATGTTATAGTCTTCAAACTGGTTCTTTATCCAGAGCAACTGTACACAGCAACTGCCTGTAGAGATATACTCTGACTCAGCCGTTGAAATTGCAACATAGTTCTGCTTCTTACTAATCCAAGAAATGAGCCTTCTTCCAAGGAATTGGCAAGTCCCAGAAGTGCTCTTCCTGTCGTATTTGCTACCTGCAAAATCTGCATCTGAAAAACCAATTAGCTTGCTATCATTACTTCTTGGGTACCATAAGCCAAGATTTGATGTACCTTTAAGGTATCTCAAAATCCGCTTTGCAGCAGCGTAGTGAGATTCCTTAGAGTTCTCTTGAAATCTAGCACATACACATGTTGAAAACATTATGTCTGGTCTACTGGCAGTAAGGTAGAGCAAAGATCCAATTATGCTTCCGTACTTGGTTTCATCAAAGTTTTCCCTTTCTTATCCTTATCCAGAGACATAGTTGAACTCATTGGAGTCCTCATAGAGGTTACGTTATCAATTCCGAATTTCTTAATCAGCTCTTTGGTGAACTTAGTCTACAAGATGAAAATTCGATCTTCAAATTGTTTCACCTGAAGCCCTAAGAAATACTTCAGCTCGACCATACTGCTCATTTCGAACTTACCTTGCAAAAGTTTAGAAAACTTCTTGCAGAGGTTGTCGTCAGTAGAGCCAAAAATAATGTTGTCGACATAAATTTGCACTAGCAAAATCTTGACTTTTATTTCCATAAGAAATAATGTCTTATCTATCTTTCCCCTTGTGAACTTATTCTCAAGAAGAAAGCTAGACAACGTCTCATACGAAACTCGAGGAGCTTGTTTCAAACCATATAATGCTTTATGTAATAAATAAACATAATCGGGGAAGTTAGAATCAACGAAACCTGGAGGTTGTTCCACATACACATCTTCTTTTATGTCACCATTAAGGAAGGCAGACTTCACGTCCATCTGATAGACAATTAAGCCCTTAAGAGCGACATATGCTAGGAATAACCTGATTGCCTCCAGCCTTGCCACTGGAGGGTATGTCTGGTCAAATTCGATTCCTTCTTCTTGATGATATCCTTTGGCGATGAGTCTGACCTTGTTCTATATGATCGTTCCATCCTCGTCCATCTTGTTCCTGTAGACCCACTTTGTCCCGATGACGTTCTTACCTTTGGGTTTGGGAACAAGTTTCCATACTTTACAGTGCTTGAACTAATTTAGTTCTTCTTCCATCACCATTATCCAAGATGCGTCTGAGTTTGCTTCCTCAAACTTATTTGTTTCAACCTGTGAGAGAAAACTCAAATATAAATTCTCGTTAGTTGTACCTTTACGAGTTCTAACACCATCCCAGGGTTCTACTATGATTTGGTCCATTGGGTGATCCTTCAAATGTCTGAGCTCTAGAGTCCTTGCATCTTGAACGTCTTCAATCACTGGAGTGACTTTATCAACTTGGATGATTTCTTCATCTTGATCATCAACCTCTCCAATAGGGGTTGGAGTGGTGATCTTGATGAACTTTTCACCTTTATCTTCAGTCTGTTCTTCCAAGTTAAGTTCATTCAACTTTGTACCTGCATCTTCGATGAACACACTAGAAAAGTTACCTTGCAGCAAGCTCGTCTCATCAAATACAACATGTATTGATTCTTCTACAACCAGAGTTTTTCTATTAAATATTCTATATGCCTTACTATGACCACTATACCCTACAAAAATACCTTCAAAACGCTTTTCGCTAAATTTGGTAGTATGATACTTGCCATTATTCAGACGAAGCATTTACAACCAAAATTCTAAAATATGAGACAGTTGGTTTCCTGCCCTTTAGAAGTTCGTAAGGTGTCTTATTGTGATTCTTGTTTATGAGTGCTCGATTTTGTACGTGGCATGCAGTGTTGACAGCTTCAGCCCAGAAGTATTTCGGAAATGAAGCATCACTCAACATGGTCCTGCAGGCCTCTATGATTGTTCTATTCCTTCTCTCAGCTACTCCGTTCTGTTGAGGAGTTCGAGAGGAGGAAAACTCATGAAAGATACCCAAGCTTTTGCAGAATTCTGTCATGACCCCAGACTTGAACTCTGTTCCATTGTCACTTCTGATCTTGACTACGAAACAATTGTATTCATTCTGGACCTGTCTGACAAAATTTGTAAAGATGTCAAAGGTATCTGACTTGTGTTTTAGAAAGAACACCCACGTAAAGTGCGAGTAATCATCAACAATAACCAACGTATAATCCTTACCTCCCAAACTAATAACTTGTAGTTGACCGAACAGGTCCATATGAGGAAAATGTAAACATCTGTTAGAATCTTTGCCAATAACACTTTTAAAGGTAGCCCTTGTTTGCTTGCCTTTTACACATGCATGACAAGGTCCATCTTTGACGTACTTGACATTTGGGGCATCACGTACTAAATTCAGTGAAAATAATTTATTAATAGTTTTGAAATTAATATGTGCTAATCTCTTATGTCATTGGTCACCAAGAGACGCACTATCTTTAGCCATAAAACACACTAGTGCAGAAGAGTCTATACAAATGAAATTTAAACAAAATATATTTCTGTTTCGAGTGCCCGATAGAATCATTTCCATATTGTCAAAAGATTTTATCAAGCACTTATCAGCATAAAACTCAAGAATATATCCTTTATCGCAAAGTTGACTTATGCTTATGAGATTGTGTTCCAATCCTTCAACATAAGCCACATCTAAGAAGGATACTCTACCATTAGAGATCATACCATAACCTTTAGTAATTCCTCTGTCTGAGCCTCCAAAGATGACTTTTGGCCCATTCAAGACTGGAGAATAGTTCTGAAGAAGGCTTCTTGTCCCGATCATGTGCCGAGAGCATCCGCTGTCCAAATACCAGATAGGCATTTTGGTGGCCTTTGGACATACATGCAATTATAAATCAATTTGTCTTAGGAACCCCAACACGTTTGGGTCCTTGGTCTCTTGTTAGAACACTCCCCCTATGAGTATTAGCATGATAAGTGGTCTTTCTCATATTGCTAACATGAGTAGTTCCAAAATTCCTGGGATTAAACCAGCAGTCAATGGCAAAGTGACCAATCTTGTCACAGCACCAACATTCGAACCTGTTGTATCTTTGCCTTAAGTTCTCCTGTTTGACCTTTTGAGATGGTGGTCTAGCAGGGGCAGCATTCTTGGAGGAAGAAGCTTCATGGTGATGGCAATCACATGATTTCTTCTCCTTTAGTGGCCTTTCCACAATAGGCATTACCTTTGGTGCCTTCTTGATGTTATGACCATGATTATAAGGGCAATAACACTGAAGAGTGATTTCTTCATAAGGTGCCTTAAAGACAATTTCACCAAAGTTTCTGGGGAGAGTCCATCCTTGGTAACGAGACTTAGGCTCTACATAAGTAGGCCTAGCGATGTGACTGTAGGATGAGTCAAGACCAAACTCATTTGTTGGAAATATAACCTTCTTGAAAGAGGTCTGATCTTGAGGTGCTTTCCCCTTCTCTTTGGCCAAAGCTTTCTTGGCCGCCTTATTATTTCTCTGAGTCTTATTCCTCCTATAAGATTTACTAGGAGCTTTGACATTGCCTATCCCAGCACCCTTGGATTTAGCTGAGAATTCAGCAACGAAAAGAAGAAAAGTCTTCGACTTCGAGAAACTTTCAACAAGTTTTTTTTCGGCTTCAAGTTATGCTTCCAGTTCTTTTATGATTTTCTCCTTAAGGTCTAGGTGTTCGAGAGACTTGTTATATTATTCAATGGCAGCATTGAAGTTTTCTCTGAGTGAGTCAGTCTTAGCGACTTCCTCTCTCAAGGTGCTCTCTTCAGCTTTTAGAGACTTTATATTTTTAGCTTGAGTTTTCACGACTCGTCGACATTTGTCGTAAGTCTTGATCAACTCCTTGTACTGGGTCATGAGTTAAGATTCATCGTCAGAAGAGCTGTCCTCATGATCATGCTTAGAAACATCAGAATTAAAAAGATGAGCGTGAGAGTTTACCTTCCCAATGAACTGGGGCTCTTGTTCGTCATCAGTGTGAGCCATAAGCCCTAAGTAGGCTTCTTCTTTTTCACTCGACTCAGATGAGTCGGAGTCACTAATAGTCTTGCCCTTCTTGGCTATCAGGTTCTTTTCTGTTTTCTTCTTATTGTAAGAAGATTTCTTTTCTTCTCTTCTTCCACCCTCCTTCTTCTTGTGGGGGCAGTCAACGATGACATGACCTGGCTTATTACAGCAATAACAAATGATATCAGTAGAAATATGTTTGTTCGGTTTAGAAGTATACCTGTCATGGATACTTGAGCCTTTTCTGTGTCGATCATCATCATGTCGTGACCTTCTATAGAAGGCATCGTTGTCTTTCTATTGCTTCTTTTTGTTCAAGAATTTCTTGAACTATCGTGAGAGTAAAGGGAGCTCTCCTTCAGATAGCTCTGAGGCTGAGGTACTTGGCTCCGAGGTTTCTTCTTCACTAACTTCTTGTGTTAGTGCAGGAGAGGCAGCCTTGGACTTCCTTGAGGTGTCTGCCTTGAGAGCAACAGACTTCTCCTTGGACGAGGACCTACTCTTCTCTTCTTCAGCTTTTCTTGTATTGAGTTGCAGCTCATATGAAATGAGCTTCCCAAAGAGATTCTGCGGGTCTGTCTCAGCTAGCTTTCCAAATTCTTGGATAGCACAAACCTTGTTATCCCATTCCTTAGTTAGGGATCTCAAGAACTTATTATTTAGTTCTCCATTTGTGAAGACTCGGTCGTAGACTCTTAGGCCGTTGACTATCTTGAAGAAGTTTTCAAACGTGTCAGCAATGGTATCCTTGGGACCTTGTCAGAATGCTTCATATTTCTGATTAAGAAGGGATCTTCTATAATCCCTAACTTCTTTTATTCTTCCATCAAGGTGACGAGGCACTGCCACATCTCCTTAGCAGATTGGCAGTGGATTAGGTTCTGCAACAGGGAGCCATCAACTGCACTTGCTATAATATTCTTCTCCTTCTAATCTAAAGACACAAGTGCAATCTCATCTTTGTCTAGATCCATCAATTTCTTAGGAACTTTTTTAGTTGGATCTATAGTGGAGATGGTCATGGGACATAAGGACCTTCTTCAACGATCATGAAGATCCTTGGATCCACAGCTTCCATGAAAATTCTAATTCTTTCTTTCTACATGGGAAAATTTTTCTTTATGCACAATGGAAGCTTGGTAAAATCTTTAGCCTTGCCCATGCTTGGAAGATCTCAAAAGACAACTAGAGACGAATCTGATCAAGGTGTTAACATTTTAGTGATCAAACTCCCTCTGATACCAATTGAAAGAAATTCAGTTTGAAAGGGGGAACTAGATCAGATATACTCTAGAGGGGGTGAATAGAGTATATGGTGCTTTTAAAAACACAAAGAAAAACTTTTGCAAAGCTTTACAACAATTGTTGTAATGAGTGTAAGCAGGGAAGCAAAAATAAAACTAAGCTATGCAGAAATTAAGCACAAGAAAATCTAGGCCAGAACCAAAAAGAAAACATGCAAAACTAGATGACACAAGGAAATATAGTGGTTCCCCAACTTGGGTACATCCACTCTTCTACACCCTAGGTAGGAATCCACTGCAGGATGAGTTGATCAGGTGTCCTGGGCACCAATGAGCTTTTGATAAGGTGCTCAAAAACCAACACAGATTTTTTGATCAGGTGTCTTGCCACCAATGAGCTTTTGACAAGGTGCTCAAAACCAGATTCAAACTTTTGAAGGGAGTTTGAAAACCCTTTACAGAATGGGGTTGAGAGAGTGATGGCAGTCTTCTCTTTCTCAAGCAACTGAGAAGACTATGTGGATTCAGTGATGTTGTCAAAGCTCCCCCTGAGTCCTTGAAATCTTCAGGAAGATGAGCTTTGCTGAGGGTGATAGGCCTTCAAAGATAGATCTCCAGCAAAAGATGATTTTAGCAAGCTGAAATGTTGAGTGTCTGGAGTCTTGAGATGATGTTGGCCTTGAACACTTGAGAGCTGAAGAGATCTGAAGATTTTTTTGAAAGCTTGATCTCTCTGATGAGTGTTCTTCAGAATTCTTGTTGACAGAATATTTTTCAAGTCTCTGTGTATTGAGTTGTGTGTGCTCTACTTGTCTATCTCTATCTTTTTTTTCTCTTCTCTCTTTCATTCAAAACCCATTGTAAATTATTTCTGTGTTGAATAGGATATTACTCTGTCAAAGATCGCGTTGGTGCATTTGAATTACAGCCTTAATTGCATAATCTGTTCTGAAGGAAAGTCCACTGAATTGTTCCTTGAAAAATTCCTTGAAACTTGCTCCAGAAGTAAATGAAAATGGCTGGCAGATCTTCTGAATTAAATGCAGAATAACTTCTATCTGATTTGAATTTGAATTCTGAAAGATAACTGAAATCGTCGAACTGAGCTCTGCTATCGTCGAGCTGAGCTCAGCGAACTGGAAAATCCAAGCAGCAAAGAGATCGTCGATCTGAGCTCAACGATCGTCGAACTGAGCTCAGAGATAAGGATCTAATGCAGAGTCAAAAACGTCGACCTGAGCTCAGCGATCGTCGAATGGAGCTCGACGATATTATGAGGTTGAGCTCAGCGATCGTCGAATGGAGCTCGACGATCTGCAGAAGTTGAGCTAGACGATCGTCGACCGGAGTTCGACGAAACGTCGTGCTGAGCTCGACGATTTGGACTTAGTCTCCAGAAAAACTTGGGTCTTCAGAGCAGCTTCCAATCCTAGCCTTCTAACCCTTAGACTAATTCTAATTGACCTATTAAGCTATACAGAAGGTCAAAACACAGATTCCTAGGGACATAGTGATTCCTGACCCAAATTAGTAATAGGGTGTTCCAACAATCTCCCCCTATTTGGGTTAGGAAAACTATTTACAGACATAGGAAAACAAACAACATCATACAGAAAAATACAGAAACAACAGAAGCTAGACATTACAGAACCATCACAGAGATATATATAAATATGATATCCAGAGGGCAGTCAGAAAACCAAGAGTTATCACCTTACAGAGTTATTCCTTTTCTTTGCTTTTACCATTTTAATTTTCTGTTAGGATCTAAAGCTTGTTGTTTTGATCTGGTATCATTAGCTGCACCCAAATAAATTGCTTTGATGTCCTGGGAACCACTGCAGCTGGATGCAATTCCATGTACCTGTCTGCATCAAAAAATTTGCTTGAAGATATCTCTCTAATTCTTTCTGTCTTTGTTCTGACATTGTGGAGATGTTGGAAGTGTCTAGGCCTTTCTCTTTGGCTTTCTTGATTTGATCTAAAGCAGCCAGCTCTTTCATTCTTGCAGTCCAAGCCATAGGATTCTTCTCAGGGTCCTCAAAGGAACAGGTGGCTCATACCTGTTGGAAGTATTATCTTGAGGAGTCCTGGCAGTCACAGTATCTTTGAGCTTATAGGGGAAAGGACCAGAAGATGTATCAGCAGAAAACATGTCCTTCCCTAGAGTAAGGATGCTGCCTGGAGTGTCCTTTGGAGTAAACCTGAGTTTCTCTTTGGTTTCCCTATATCCTCCCCTTTTAGAGTAAGACCCCTAGACTGGCTTTCCCTTTGATATGTTCTTGCATGAGGTTGGTAGGGAGCCTGGCTTCTAGCAGGGCCTGAACTTGCAGAGCTGCCACCTGCACCTGCATCAGGTGGAGGTGGTGGAGGAGGATGAGGGTGCTTGAACTGAGTGGGACCTTTTTCATACTTCCTCTTCTTTTCATAGCCTTTAACTGGTTCTTAGAGAATTGCATCCAATGCTCAGAGATTGGGCAGTTGTGCAGAATATAGTAGGGAAATCATTATCATCTCTAACCTTGGCAGGAGGAACTCTCTTCAAAGCCTTACTTCTTGCCTTTCTTTTCTTTGCAATTGTGGCAGATGAGTCATCAGAAGGAGTGTTGTAATCCTCAGATTCAGAACTTTGTGCATCATACAAGGCATCAATCTTCTTCATCAAATCCTCTTTTAATTTAACAGCAGCTGATGGGGCAGAAGCAGAAGGGGCAGCAACAGGAGCAGCAACAGATGTAACTATAGGTACTGGAGCAGCAGAAGAAACAACATCAGAAGCAGCAGTCACTGACAGAATAAAATCAGAAATGATTTAGGGTCACAGCAAGAGAAGGGCACTAGAGCCTTGGACAGATCTTCAGAGAGCTGGCCAGCAAGAACCTTTGGGGCTGGACAGCATATGGCTCTGGGAGGCAGCAGAAGTAGTAGCAGTATCAAAAGTAGATAGCAAAGACCTTAGGTCTATTGCTAGTACTGGTGTAGCAGCAGCAGCAGCAGCAGAAGCAGACACTGTAGGAGGAAAAGCAGCAGCAGCAACAGCAGCATGAAGGCTGGCTTCATAGGGCATCTCCCCCTGCCTGGATGCAGTACCTGTGCATCAAGGCACATGCTGGGGGGCTGCTAGAGGAGCAAGGAAGAGGAAAGCCTGGCAGAGAGAGCTGCCACTGATTGTTGTAGAGGAGCTAAAGAGGCCTCCATGAGAAGAGAGAGCCTAGGTGCAGGAGCTCATACAACTGATCAGCAAGGGCTGGGAGATCTACATGCTGAATGAGAGGAGCAGAGGTAGAGGGTACATGGATGGCTGATGGAGCTGGAGGAGGAGGGCTGAAGGGTGGAATGAATGGTTCAGGAGAGGGGATGGTAGAGATGGAGGATAGAGGGATGGATATGGATGGAGTGAAGGTGGGTTGATCAATAATTTGGTGAGAAGGGCTTGGAGAGTTGTGGAGGAGGATGGCAATTCTGGAGGAGAGGAGGGGGAATCATCCATGTAGGATTATCCAGGAGAGTGAAGGATGGAAGGGATGGGATGAGGTGACATCTGGTGGGGGATAGGAGAAAAGGGGGTGGAAGTGGTCTGCTGGTGGAGAGGAAATTGTTGGAGATGGGCTTGAGATTGTAATGGTGGATGAGGCTGGAGTGGTGGTGGATGGAGCTGGTAGGGTTGGGCTTGGAGGAGGAGAAGCAGCAGCATAGCAGCAGGCAGGTCTTCGGCAGGGGCAGAGACTGGGGGGGGAGTGACTCTTAGAGTCCTTGTGCCTGAAGGGGGATGGAGAGGGCCTGCTGGCTTGATGATTTGCCTGTCCCATTTCCCAATAGGGCACAAGTGAGTCTCTTGGAGGCATTGATGTGCACTCCAGAGGAGACTAGCAAAGAAGGGCACTTGGCCTGGAGGAAGACTCCCAGTATTCTTCCAAAGTTCACAAATGTTTTGTTTATCTTTTTCTTCAGCAGATTAAAAAATACTTCTCCCAGTTCAAGCTTTTTCTGTCACCAGAGCTCCCATGAGGCAGAGCTGATATCTGGAGATGGTGTCATGAGCAGAATGTTTGGCCAAGAGACCTTGCCTACTACATCAGCCAGAAACCTGTATTCCACTGACAGGTTTCCTCTTAAACAACTTGCTAGGGTTCCCCTCAGGATGACCCATCCTGGCAAGTACATCTGAGAATTCTTCTCCAGAAAGGTCAGCAGAGTCTTCACCATTCCTTAAACCAAAAACCTCTGTCAATACTGTTGGGGTCAGAGGTACCTGGGTGCCACCAATAGAACCAACTATGGTATTGTTGTCAAGGTTGTGGGCAGTGTATACCCATTCTTTGATTTCATCGGATGCAAGTTTGATTCTGGTTGTCATAAGGGCGGATAAGTGCTGATCTTTGAATAAACTGAGAATGTCCTGGAAGACTTGATCGGTTGTGTTGAAGGAGTCGAGATCGATGTCAAAGCCGGCATCAAATTTCATTGCAGCGAGCACAGCAACTGAAACGGCCATTGTACCTGCAAAAATCAACAGACAAAACGACCAAGTGTAGAACTGTTTGGAGGGAAGAAAATTCTTGTAGAGAAATTGAAAGCGCAAGAGAGAACGACGGCGAAAAAAGAGTTTTATATTAGGGTTCGACGCAGAAAAGGAAGATCGTTGAACTCAGTTCGACGATCGAGGCTTCTAAAGGAATCTGAAGAGACTCCAAAATCGTCGATCTCCGTTCGACGATCTGGAAAGGCGTCGAGCTCCTTTCGACGTTCGTTCAGTGAACAAAATCGTCGAGCGCCGTTCGACGATCGTTGACCAGAAGAAATAGTCTATACTATCTGAGGAGCGCTGAACTCAGTTCGACGATCCTGGAAATCGTCGACCTCCGTTCGACGATCTTTGGGGAAATCGTCGAGCGCAGTTCAGAGATCAGAGAAATTTTAGATACTAAGGAAAATCAGAAATTTTGCCTAGTCTTGGTCAATTTTTAGCTTTCAAAATCTTGAGTATTATTTGAGACTTCCTCCATCTAACATTCCTAACTGATTTAGGAAGAAGGTTGTGTTTCTTTTCATCCAAAGGCTTGGTGAAAATATCTCCCCTTTGTAAATCAGTTGGGATATATTGCAGTTCAATTTTGTTCTTTTCAACATTATCCCTTAAGAAATGATGCCTAATCTCTATATGTTTTGTCCTACTATGGAGGACTGGATTTTGAGCTATGGAGATAGCACTTGTATTGTCACAAAAGATTTTTGACTTCACTAAGTTGTAACCATAGTCTAGGAGTTGATTTTGAATCCACAGTATTTGTGAACAACAACTGCCTGCAGCCATATATTCAGCTTCAGCAGTTGAAGTTGACACAGAAGTTTGTTTCTTGCAAAACCAAGAGACAAGTCTATCACCAAGGAACTGACAAGTTCCACTGGTGCTTTTCCTGTCAATTCTGCATCCAGCATAATCAGCATCAGAGAATCCAGTTAACTCAAATGCTGAATCTTTTGGTACCAGAGACCTAGATTTGGACAACTTTTAACATACCTAAGAATCCTCTTTACTAATGTGACTCTCTAGGGCTAACTTGGACCTAGCACATATACATGTAGCAAACATTATATCTGGTCTGCTAGCTGTAAGATACAGTAAAGAGCCATCATTGCTCTATATGTTGTCTGATCAACAGGTTTCCATGTTCATCAGCATCCAATACAGCATTGGTAGGCATGGGTGTTTTCATACAAGATGCCTCAGACATGCCAAATTTCTTAACCAGCTCATTAGCATATTTGGTTTGAGAAATAAAGATGCCTTCAGCATGTTGTTTGACTTGCAATCCTAGGAAGAAGGATAGCTCACTCATGCTACTCATCTCAATTTAGAATGCATTAGGTTAGAAAACCTTCTGCATAGTTTTGAGTCAGTAGAACCAAAAATGATATCGTCTACATAAATTTGTACTAGTAGGGTATGGGACTTATGGGTTCTAATGAAAAGAGTTTGGTCTACTCTACCCCTTATAAAACCATTTTCCAAAAGAAAGCATGCTAGGGTCTCATACCATGCTCTAGGAGCTTGCTGAGACCATTTAATGCCTTCATTTAATCTAAAAACAAAAATCAGGATGAGTTGGAGA